>BQNB010004445.1:0-107782 GCA_026074375.1 Tanacetum coccineum | reverse complement strand
ACCTTCATTCATTTTTTCAAAGTTGGCTCTTTTCCCCTATTCAAGACATTCAAACTGAAAATGTTCTAGTTTGTGACAATTATAACATTCCACAATAGCCTTATGTGGTGATGACCGACCTCTTCCTCTACCCCTATAGCTTTCACTTATACTTCTTTTTTGAAATTTTCCAAATCCTTCTTGTGTCACCTTTAAAACCTGCTCTTCCTCCTTAACTTTCTTCCTGAATTTCTGCTCATGGACTATTAGTGAACTTTGAAGTTCAACGACAGTAAGAGTAGTGATGTCTTTGGATTCTTTTATTGACACAAAAATGTAGTTAAACTTCTCTGTAAGAGTCCTCAAAATCTTTTCTTCAATTTGTGTCTCTTTTAATATTTCTCCATTATTCCCCACACTGTTCAGTATCACTATAACTTTACTGATGTAGTCGGTTATAGTTTCTCCTTTCTTCATTTCTAGAATTTCAAATTCCCTTCTAAGGGCTTGTAACTGAGCTCTTTGTACCCTTTGGTTGCCTTGATATTTCTTCCTTATTGACTCTCACAATTATGCTGAAGGATCCTTCTTTAGAATTGTCTTCAAAATGTTCTTGTCGATTGCTGAAAAAAGGTAGTTTTTTACTTTTAGATCTTTCAGTTTTAGTTGCTCTCGTGCAGCCTTCTAAGCCGTTGTCTCTGTTGTACATACCTCCGGCTCAACGTAGCCTAGATGAATCAGGTGCCACCATTCCTTTGGTTTAAGAAGATTTTCCATTCGCATCTGCCAATGGTAATAGTCTCCATCAAATTTCAAGATACTCAATAGGTTTTGCCCTTTGTTTGACATTCCTATCTACTCTCTTTATTTTCATAGAAGAAGTTTTTATGCTCACACTCTCTTGTTAATCAGGCTCTTTGAAGAGCTCTGATACCAATTGTTAGAAGGAAAACAACCGAACAATTGATTCACTCTAAATTGCACTCAACACAGCCAGTTTACTTCTTGTTTATTCGTTGATAACTAATGGGCTTTTATAGCCAATACAATATAAAAGGCACGTAGCCACGGATCCAAAATAAAGGCCTAACAAAAAGGAACAAACTAATACTAATTCAAATCATATCTAGTAGACTTGATCCTCCATATGTGCTAAAGAATCGATCTTTATTTCTAGTTGCTCTTTATTGAAAGACAAAGTCCAACATTGTGTTTACGTATTTTTTGTAATGATATTGTTGTTCATCTATAATAGTTCCGTTATCAGAAGAAGGGCTGGTTACACCATTGTTTAATAGATGAAGCTCATATTTTAATGGAAGCTAAACGAAGTCTTTCATAATAAGACCCACTGATACGCTAGTATCGTGTGAGGTCGGAAGGAAGAAACGAGTCTCAGTGTCACCCAAATGGCACAAGGATTTCGTAATGGGATAGGACGAATTCCCTATAATATTCTGCAATCGTCCCTGTTTGCAACAGTTTTGACAACGTACCCTGTGGATCTTCATACTTGGAGGGCCCAAAATGATTCCACACGCTCTCTACAAACCCCTCCTAATTGGTGATGAGTTTGTTACGTGTCATCCATCGCATCCATTTACTTCCTAATATCAAGTCCGTTAATGTTTGACCATATCGCTACCCTCACTATTAAAAGGGGGAAATGGAAAAATTAGTCAATGAGATGTTGGAACAAGGGATTATTCGCTTTAGTCAGAGTCCTTTCCCATCACCCGTATTGCTAGTTAAAAAGATGGATAAGAGCTACCGATTCTGTGTAGACTATCAGGCTTTGAATGCGGTCACGGTTAAGGATAAATTTCCCATTCCAACCGCTGATGATATGTTCGACGTACTTGGCGAGGCCGTTATTTTTACTAAGCTTGACTTACGGTCAGGGTATCATCAGATTCGGGTATCATCGTTCGAGACGCATGACGGGCACTATGAGTTTTTGGTGATGTCGTTCGGTCTAACCAATGCGCCTTTTACATTTCAGGCCACCATGAACCGGTTGTTTTTGCCTTACTTACGTAAATTTGTAATTGTTTTCTTTGATGACATTTTAGTTTACAGTACCATACTTACGGCTCATTTGGAACACTTGGAGTGCGTTTTGACTTGTTTACAGGAACACCAGTTTTTTGTGAAGAAACCCAAGTGTGTTTTTGAGGCAACTACTTTGGAGTATTTAGGGAATATCATCTCTAAGCAAGGTGTGGAGATGGACCCTAAAAAATCACGGCGGTACGTGAATGGCATGTGTCAAAATCTCAGCGGCACGTGCGAAGCTTTCTTGGGTTAGCAGGGTATTACCAACGTTTTATTAAGGGATATGCGACCTTGGCAGCACCATTGACTGATTTGTTGCGCAAGGATGGTTTCAAGTGGGAAGACCGAGAGTCTGAGGCTTTCGAAGCCCTCAAGCAACGACTCTTTGCTGATCCGGTATTGGGCTTGCCCGATTTTAACCAGGTTTTTATTGTTGAAACCGATGCTTCCGAAGATGGAATAGGTGCGGTTTTGTTACAGAATAATCATCCTATCTGCTATTTAGTCAAAAATTAGGACCCCGAATGCGTGTGGCAGCGACGTATCAAAAAGAGTTGTTCGCCATCATAGATGCAGTCTATAAGTGGTGACAATACTTGTTAGGGCAGAGGTTTATCATTCGAACAGATAACAAAAGTATTAAGGAGCTGATGCAGCAAGTGATTCAGACACCGATCCAACAAAAGTATGTGCGTAAACTACTGGGGATCGATTTCGTCCTTGAGTACAAATCAAGAGCGTTAAACCAAGTGGCCGATGCCTTGTCACGTATGTACAAAGATGAGGAGTCGGTAACTGCTTCTTTTATGGCTCTAAGTCAGCCGTCAGTTTTGTTGATGGACACATTAAAGGATACAAATGGGACCTTGGAGGAATTACACAACTTGCATCAACAATTAGACCATGGGGCAGCCATGGCTAGATTTAGACGTGAAGGTGGGCTCGTCCTTTTTCAGAATCGTTACTTCATTGGGGCATATTCGAATCTAAAGTCGCTTCTATTACGGGAATTTCATGATACTCCTGTGGAAACCGTAAAGGGGGTGAGTACGTTTTCTTTTAAAAACTTTAAATCTTTTATATCAATTTTTACAAGACTCACTGTCGACGGTCCAATAAATATATGGGGGCCGCCTAGTACATCAAGGGGCCGCCCTATTTAAAGGGACCGCCTCCAGAAGAGGTTTGTCATACTAATCATTTGTAACAAAAAATTAAAATAAAAGCCCTCCTAATCTTCTACACCCAGCAAAAAAAAAAAGAACGGATATCCGGGTTGGTGTGGTGTGGTTGCAGATCTCATCATTCTCAACCTCCCAAGAGCTCTGTCTACCTCCGCAGAAGGGCCTGATCCATACAGCTTGTAAAAGCAACACCCACAAGTAAAGACGGCATGAGCATGGGTCGAGCTTTCTCCTCCTCACATCATCATCATCCGGCCTCGATATTCAACCTTAATCATCAACCTCATCATCCTCACTGATGACTCATCCTCGTCATACGCCGTCATCTCCACCATCGACATGATAATCGGACATGATCCACCTCAAGTACTCGTCTCATCCTCTTTTGGGTCCGCCTCAGGATCGGACTCCAGAACATAATCCAGGTGACCTACAGTAGGTGAGGCAGGCAGCAAGCATGGCTGCTCCTCTAATCGGAAACAGGGACCTCATCCTCCTGTGCAATACTCGGGTATATCGCACACTGGAACATAATCTACGTGGAGTGGTAGACTGTGGCTCCTCAGGGCCCGGGTCAATGTAAGTCCCGATGATGGTACAAACTCCTGGTGAACCTATACCTTACAACACAGACCATCAAATGTAACTACTGATATCTCCGTTATGTGACCCCTGATTCATCTGAATCTGACATGACTGTATCTAAAAATCCAAAATAGCTTATTATATAGTATTTAATAAAGACCTTACTTTTAATATACAATTTATTATCATAACATGTAATATTTAAATAAAATATAATGCATCTAGTTCAACCAACTAATGCAACAACTAGTGTATGCATGAATATAATGCAACGTATGTATAATCACCGTTGTAAACCCCTTTGTTATGAAATCGATGTTTAAAACGTTAAAGTCCCAACAAAATCATCTTGACCTGGTTCTCTATAGAACCTTGGCTCTTGAGATACCAATATGTAACACCAACCCCCAAATTGGAGGTCGCACGCGGAAAACGGGTCCGGGCGTGTTACTTTCATAGATCAACCAACACTATATATATATAGAATGACCAAAATCATTTAAAACTTGAATACATTAGATTAACAAAGAGTATTTGTTTTTACATATGCCCGAAGCTTTACTTGTTCACTTGTTTAAAATGACAAGATTTTCTAGCCCATCAATCCAGATATACAAAATGTAATGCGAACAAAATCTTTAATGCATGATATCCAAATCAAAACCACCATGTATCCCTATGTACCCGTAGCTTAATGACCTCATTCTGGAAAAACATTGCTTTAAAACGCACAACAATAAAATAGGTGAATTCATAGGTTCTTGATAAATCGTATATTTTTAGGAACCACAAGATCTTCCAAGTGTAATGTAATGCAACAGATGCGGACATCATATCATGTAATTAATGTGCCCTAAAGCTGTCATGACACTAAAGCTTCGACATAAATGAATACCATATAAATGGCCTACAATTGCCCGTGATGATGTTCAACCCACCACCCCACCCCCCCCACAACATCCTAATGTAACGACATGGCGTATATCAACGATTTCGTATTGCCTATGATAGCTAATCACCCGAACGTGATGTCATCTCAATAGAATATCCATAACTTCGTTGCCTATAATCCATAACTGACATTTCATGATAATGGGCTCAACTAGGGGTTCTCGCAACTATAGGGTCGAACACGTAATCATAATTTAAAACTCAACCACTTGTTGTCGCAAATTGTAAAACAATGCATGTTTCTTGTTTCTCACCCCAAAAACTTATAAAACAAATCATGTAAAACGTGGGGCTATGAACTCACCTTGAGTGAGCGTATATCAAGTGTATCACAGAAAATGCGTCACGGTAATGATCGAGTGCAACCTAATCCAATATAGGTCGTATAAGTACTAATCACATTGGGTAACTACTACCATATATAATTCTATATAGATCAATCACCATCTAATCATTTTAGTGAAAGCATATTTATAAAGTTAAAACATTTATAAATATCCCTTTAGTAAAAATGACATAACTTTTACGTTTTACGTCCGTTTCTTGCGTTTCTTATGTCCACGCTTTCGTATTAAGACGACGTATCAAAATATGACATTTTTGTATTTCATGTCCTCTGGTGAACAGTACTTTTTACTGTTCACACCAATTTATAAAATTATTTTTATAGTTTTAGTTACCGTAAATGTCGTATTTTACTCGTTATAACTCCGTTTTTAACGATTCTTTCGAGCACGTCTTTGTTATTAAAAGTTTTATCATTTTAATGATGTTTTCAAAAAAAAATAATGTCCCTAATGAACAGTAACTTTTTATAAAAATAGTTTTATAAAAGTATTTTTATACATTTAAGTATATAATCTCGCGTAATTCATAACTTTTTCGTTATTGATCCAAAAATTATGATCCGAATTGTTTTAGAATCCTAAAAATATGTACAATCTGTTAAAAATACTAAACCTCTTATATCAGAAGTATTTGTTAACTTGTTTTTATAAAATTTACTTTTATAAACCCGGTATTAACGTAAAACGTAT
Organism: Tanacetum coccineum; assembly: GCA_026074375.1. Lineage (NCBI taxonomy): Eukaryota > Viridiplantae > Streptophyta > Magnoliopsida > Asterales > Asteraceae > Tanacetum > Tanacetum coccineum. The sequence continues at coordinate 101,991 of BQNB010004445.1, read as the reverse complement.
ATTTGCCGTATCTTTTTCGTTATAAGGCGGTTTTTCGAGTTCTTTACATATTTGGAATCGTCATGAGATGTACTATCTTTATAAAACATAATATGGCTATCACCATAAATGAACCAAAACAGCCCCTTTGAAATCAATGTGTATACTTGTTTATATAAGTTGTTTTATATACTTTTCAGCTTAGTAACTTACTTCAAGCCTTTTATAACCAAATATATCATATGTCTTACATATATTAGTGTCCATAGGTCCATCATTTGTCCAAATGTTCAAGATCACAAGTTCTTAACAAGGCTATCAAATCATAAACTTTCTTAAGTAACTTTACTTACTAGTTTATACATATACATTTTTACACTTAACCAACATGTTACAATACTTATAATCCCATTATATCATGATATTACCAATCACATAACATATGAAAAAGTGTACAAAATCATAATCACAAGTAAAAATATGTCTTACATGTTTAAAAGTATCCTAATGGTGATTTTGCTATATAAACATCATATACACATATAATCATGAAAATGAAAAGTTAAGGGCTTTTAGATAACCTTAGAGTGATGTATGATGATGAGATATATGCTCTAAACCCTTGTTTAGACTTTAAACCCTAGCTTTCACAACCAAGAAACCCTAATCCAAATAGAAACCCTAATCTTGCAATAACTTGATTAAACCTTGCAAATGCTTAACCAACCCTTCAAAACATCTTAGGTTATCATAGGAATGATGTATGAGTGCTTGTATGGTCTTAGAAAATCAAGCTATGGATTGTATAAAAGGGGGTTTGTTTGTCGTGGCTTATAAGAGAGGAAAAAGGGAGAGTGTTTTGAGTTTTTGCTAAGTGTTGAGACTTGTATGAATGATATCTCTTAGTATGCATGTAATATATATAAAATGGACTAGTCAAATATGAAAAACTAAGACCAAAGACCTACTAGGGGGGGTGGCCGGTCAAGGATCAAAAAGGGGTGACTAGTGGTCAAAACCACTAGTCATGCTCTTAGTCATACTAACTCTTGATGTACATTGTCCTTAGTAATTAAGAATGTGTTCTTTTGTCACCTTAGGTGTAGAACATCCCATGAATTCAAGGGTTATTGTCACTAGATATTTACTTGCATTAGTCTTGGTAAAAAGAAAGAAATTGTAAGTATACTTCCACTTTTGTTGAAAGTAAGTTGTAGTTTTATTACTAAGTGTATAACTTGGAAATTTTTACAAGTCTTGGTTGGTTCTTTTTATATGGAACGACACAAGTATATAACCATGGGTGAAGTTTATAAACTTTTTGATCATTGGAAATAATAATAGGCATTTGTTGAAGCGTAGATTAATTAATGTGGTTCCGGGTATACCTAAATGCAATTTTATCACGAAACGTAAACAATTTACGTAACCAATAAAATAAAATGAACAAAGTTAATAATTATCCTCAAAATAATTACTTAACACTTGCTTGATGTAAACATTTAATTGTTTGACGCCCGTTTACATTGAATGATCGTTTTTAGCTTACGCGATTTAACTTAACGATTACGATTAAAAGCAAACGCGTACAATACTAAAAATACTTAGTGGATTTATTGACGACATCAATGACCCTAAAACATAGGGTGTTATAGTCTCCCCCCGTTAAGTAAGCCTTGTTCTCAAGGCTTAAGACGCGGCACTTGACGAAACCTTGCCATGCAAACACAGTACATGCAAGTAATCAACACAATAATATTCAATAGCAGTCATAAGCATATATCTTGTTCAAAAAACAAAACCACATTTTACACAGATCAATTCAAAACATTTCAAAACACATTTGAGTATCATTTTCCCCCAACGGAAAAACCAGTAAAAAGTGGGGCTACGAGAACTCACCTCAATCAAGTCTTTAGCAACCCAATCTTAATCACAGAAGCAAATGCAACGACGTCCCCACACGACCTAATCCAGTTAATGTCCCAATTTTAATCATCCAATTCCAAAATAATCTTCAAGTTTGATGCATAGAGTTTTAGACGCGTTGTACAATTACCCAAAACAGTTTTAGTGGTGTGATGGTTGACGACTTATTTTTTCCATAATCCCAAAAATATCAATCCTCATCCCCGATAATACATACTATTATACTATTTAAGAAAATAAATAAGTAAATATAAATAAATATTTAAAAATTATTCATTATAAATATATCTCGACAAGCCCATTCGTAACCTTAGTCACTTCAAAATAATCATAATACGGTTGAAAATTGAAAACGTTTACTCATAATAAACACATTAGAGAAGTTTCGAGAAAAATTATATTTTTCGTCTATTAGTTAATTTATTAAATAAATAAAATAATTAAATGATATTTTATTATTTAAAATTAAAAATCATGTTTTTAGAAAAATTTCTAAGTATAAACTTTTTACAATATTTCGACTTGACCCGTACGCTCAAACAACGTTTTCCAAGGTTTCAAACCTCATTTTAAACATTTTTCACAAATTCGACATTTTTCGACAAAATTCTAAAATCTCAATCTTTAACGCTTACCAACGCGTTTTTCCTAAAATATCGTTCAATATCACTTCGTAAATACATTTTCACTTTCAAAAGTCCGTCAAAATTCTCATAACTACTAAATATTGCTTATTGGGCTTTAAGGCCCAACAAGGGTCCATTAGGACATTTATAAGTCCAAAATATTATCCAAGTCCAAAACCAATGTCCATTTATATATATAAGTATATACTTATATGTAGAAATAATCCAGACCACAATAAGCCCTCACATTAAGCCGCAGCTCAAATAGACTTATTGGGCCGTGAGTCCAATAGCTTAAAAATACGTATATTAAGCTTGAAAATAAGCTAATAAGCTACGTATCGCTTTTGGTTACTACCATAAGCCTCAAAAATAGTCCACAACATACGCCATAACACAAAAATAATCAAAATCACTTTCCTAGTGATTTTGGGACATAGTTCGTGGCATATAAGCCCATATAAGCCAAGAAATAGCTTAAAAATAAGCCTGAATAAGCCATACAAGCTATTATCAAAAATAAGCTATCTAGCAACATATATTATTCAACCATCACGACCATGACATCAAAACTACAAAAACTCTCTTTTTTCTTTTCTTTTTACACGAACCAAACACACCCTTTTTCTTTCGTTTCGCTTCAAAAATCAATTTTCACAACGATCAACTTGTACAACTAACATCTATGCATCAAAATAAACCCAAAAGGACAAACGGAATTTAAATTTGAAAACTTACAAGAAAATCTTCAAAAATGTATATTTCGACACGAACCGGACAACCCAAACGTTGTTTAAATAAATACCAAAACACTCGTATCAACCCGGAATATCACATTCTCGATCAAAGTTGAAATTTTTATATGGTGGGCTTGTGGTGTAGGGGTGCGGTGAAAAGAGCAGCACACACCAAAGTGCGTGTGTGTTTTTTTTGAAATGAAAAAGAAAAAGGAATATGGATAAAGAATGCCAATAAATACACTTAAGACAAGTTATCTAAAATTAAGCTCCTGTCTCCACTCCTTGACCATTTTGACCGGCCCAAGGTATCCCAAGGTGTCTCGGTCCTTTTCATTCGTTGTCGGAAACACTTAAAAACCCGTAAAACACAACCGGTAAAATTTACCCCAAAGTTAAAATATAATTTATTCACTTTAAAAATATTTTGCATTAACCTAGAGATTCACATGACATATTTTCACTTTAAACCCCCTTCACACTCATATGACATTAACGGACGTGTCGAACTCGTTATTCGCATATTCTCAACATTCACGGTCGAACCACCTGAATAACAAATTACACCATAATACCTTCCAAAAGTAATTATACTCACAATAAACCTCAAATCATCACATATCTCATAAAATCACCACCGTCAACACGGTACAAAAATCTGAATAAACTGACAAAAGTCAAATAGTCAAAGGACTATAAATGAAATATTCAGAACACAAAAAGGGCAAAGGTTACATTCTACCCCCCTTAAAAGAATTTCGTCCCTGAAATTCAACTACTAACATCACTAAACAAATGCGGGTACTTCAATTTCATCTGATCTTCACGTTCCCACGTGAATTCAGGGCCACGTTTTGAATTCCACCGAACCTTGACGATGGCAATCCTACTACGCTTCAACTTCTTAAACTCTCTTTCTAAAATTTCCACAGGCTCTTCCACAAAATTCAACTTAGCATCAACTCGAATCTCATCCAAAGGCACTTGTAGTGTTGGATCAGCCAAACACTTCTTAAGGTTCGACACGTGGAACGTGTCATGAACACCATTCAATTCCTCAGGCAAATCTAACCGATAGGCCACAGGGCCTACTTTCTCAATAATCTCAAACGGTCCAACAAACCTAGGTGCTAACTTCCCTTTCTTCCTAAAGTGTACCACACCTTTCCAAGGCGACCCTTTGAGAAAGACATAGTCACCTACACTAAACTCTAGAAGCTTCCTCCTCTTATCAGCATAACTTTTCTGACGATCACGCGCAACCTTAAGTCTATCCTTAATCTGCGAGATCTTCTCAGTAGTCTCTTGCACTAACTCAGGTCCTATCAACTGACCTTCCCCAACCTCAGCCCACATAATTGGCGAACAATACTTTCTACCATACAATGCCTCAGATGGAGCACATCTCACACTAGAATGTTAACTATTGTTATACAAAAACTCAATTAACGGAAGATGAACATCCCAACTTCCTCCGAAGTCTAGGACATACGCTCTAAGCATGTCTTCCAAATTTTTAATAGTACGCTCACTCTGACCATCGATCTAAGGGTGATAAGCCGTACTTATGTCTAAACGAGTCCCTAATGCCTCTTGCATAGACTGCCCAAACTTTTAGGTGGAAACCGACTATCACATCCGGATATAATCAATATAGGCACAACCATGTCCCTAGCAACTATCTCATTCAAATACAATCTAGCCAACCTTTCCATCTTATAATCCTCACGCATAGGTAGAAAATGAGCAGACTTAGTCAATCGGTCCATAATGACCCGGATTTTGTCATGCCCACTACTAGTCCTAGGCAACATAGTCACAAAATCCATAGCTATCCCTTTCCATTTCCATACAAGAATCTCAGGTTGCTAGAGTAAGCCAGATGGCCTTTGATGCTCAGCCTTAACCTTCAAACAAGTCAAACACTTACTAACATACTCAGCTATATCCTTTTTCATTCCAGGCCACCAATACCTATCTCTCAAATCATAATAACATTACTATCAGCACCTAGGTGTACATAATACTTCGACTTATGGGCTTTCATCCATTATTAAGGGTTCTCACCTCCACCCCTTCAAAGTCCCCATATTCGATCCAGGTAGTACAAAGTTCCATCACTTCTCTGTTCTATCATCTCATCTAAACCTTTATGCAATACTGCAAACTCATCCACAACACTCCTTTTTGAGCCGTCAGTATCCTATCCTTGATACTCGACTGAAGGGTCATATTCATAGCACTAACTCTCTTAGGCTTTACTCTATCCTATCCTCTAAGCATCAACCCACCACATTCGCCTTACAGGAATGGTAGCGAATCTCCCAGTCATAATCACTAAACAACTCTATACAGCGACGTTGTCGCATATTCAACTCTTTCTGAACTTAATATATGCTGCGACACATATGTCCATATAGATGACACTCTTTATCCCATACAGAAAATGTCCTCCCAGATCATTAGTGCAAACACAACGTCACCCAACTCTAAATCTGGGTAAGTATAATTCTTCTCATGAAATTTTCAATTGCCTAGACCATAGGTTATCTATTAGGGGTTGTAAGAAAAAAGACTCATCACCCCTTGTATTGTGACCTAGAATATCATAGCTCGTTTATTAATCATAAGCATAAGTAACTACATGGAAATTGAGCTGGGTCTTTTTACCCTTTTAAGCCCATACTATAGCCCAATAGGGCATCCAAACACATGTATTTTATACCCACTTACTCAACCATGGGGAATGGGTATGGATGTTCATTTGTTTTATAAACATACAAAGTGTGTTTTTTTCTCTACATAATTCTTACTTTCTCACTCTAGAAATTGCCAACCCATCATCACTTGATTGTGAAATGATATCTCCAATATACTACAATGGTATCAGACTCATTGGATGGTTAGCTAGAAGTGAGTGCATTTTCTTAGTTTATTTTTATATAAAAGTTTGTGTTTTAGAATGTTTATGGTCTTATTATCTGACACCTCTTAATTCTCATGTTTTTTGTGTTAAAGTTAGAGTTTAATTGTTGTAAAAGCCTTCATAGGATCAGTATGTGCAAAAAAAACACAAGCAAAAATGTATCAATAGGGTGATTTTTAGGTGTTTTTAGGTGAAAAAGTTTGTATTTTCTTGACTGCGTTTTGTCTCACTGGCATATTCTTGGTTCGTTTTTGTCAGAAAAAGTACACTTCGTTTTTGTCATTAGGTTAAAGGACAACAGTAACAGCGATTTGTCTTATTAAGGAACTAGTTTTGCTACCTGCGATTTGGTTAAGCCGTTTTGGTTCTGCATTTTGCTTCCTTGCGATTTTGCCTCTGTTTTTTTTGCCTCTCGTTTGCCTATTTGAAAGACCTATCTTGCCGTTTTTGCCTAGAGGAAGACTCTGTCCTTTTCATTTCATGGTTTTGTTTTGTCCTCTTCGTTTTGTCTCCTGTTTTTGTCCCTCTTGAGATTTGTCTCTGCTTTTGTTCTAATGAGATTTGATCCCTAAGCTTCTTCACTGAGATTGTCTAAGCTTCTTTACACTGAGATTTAATCTAATCTTCTTCACTAGATTTGTCTAAGCTTCTTCACTGAGAATTATCTAAGCTCTTCACTGAGATTTTGTCTACGATTCTTCACATGAGTTTTGCCTGAAGACAATTATCTTCATTATGTAAAACTCCATTTCAACCAAACCAAATCATAAATTAAACAACATTATCACCTAATCTAACAAACAATCAATCACTTTTAACATACCATCACTATCATTATACCGATCCAACGATTTTCATAACACAATCAATCAATCATGACTAAAGCTTCCAATGACATACAAGAGAGAGAATTGCATCAGTTTGCAACTAATGCACGAAAATGCAAGGCAAGTTGCGATGACATCTTTTCGACACTTCTTCATTTCTCAGGTTCATTCATACGATTAATCAAAATCCATGATAGATAACCGAACGTGCATTCAAGACACTCTTAGGTCCAAGGATAATGAGACTTTCACAAGTACGATGTCCCTTAACTTGGATCAATTACAAAGGCAGCTTGACAAAGATGAATTCTAAGAAGATAAATCCATGGCTGCACAATTACTTGGATTATGACAGTGAAATGACAGAGAAGCTTTTTGCTGAATACACTGGAATCCAAGTTAAACAGTTTAGAGAAACACTACTCCTACACATGGCTAATGTTAAGAAGTCTGTTGCTGAAAGAACACATCATAAAAGACAGTATGATAGAAGGATGAAGGAAAGACAGATGCAGTCAAGAGAGAGTAAGGTTGTTTCGAGTAAAGCATTGGACTAGTTGAGTTGTTACAGAATGCATCGGGACAAGTTCAGATGAGCATATTACAAGCAGCAGTTAGGGACTTATATCACACATGTTGTGGATGCAGATATCAGACCAGTAAATGACCAAGTGCCATCTGCTGAGGTACATTTGACTACTCAACATAATGTCCTTGCTAATGTACAACAGCATACTAATCAATCTGAACCAAGTTATGACACATATCTGTTGGAAAAGGTTGATAGCAATACCACTCCTGATTCAACAAATATGTGTCATAGGGGAGGAGAGATTGACCAGGATGCTGAACATGATCAAGTAAAAAGTCCTTTGCTTAAGGCTGAGTTTTCTCATAATGATGAAATGGTGAAAAAGAAGTTTTTATAGTAATGAACTTATTAAAATAGATTTTTACAACTTGAAAAACATTGTATTTCACTTGAAATATCAATGCAACAAAAGGAAGAAAGTTTTCAAAGTAACAAACCATGTAAGAATCAGGAGTCTCCTGAGTTTCATGAATTTTTTGAGATCAATGATTTGAAAGCTCAGCTACAGGCCAAAACCACACTAATTTGCAACTTGAAGAATCAAATTAAAAGTGTGAAGGAAGCAAGTAATGAACCCAAGGTTAAACATGACATTGATGTTTTGAAAAACAATAACATTAACTAGAAAGTAAGTGTGGCCTAAATACTTGCAAAGAATGAGAAGATAAATAAGAAAATGAGCCATTTACCACGACTTACAAAGATCTTTATGATTCTATCAAAAAGACACGAAATTCCAGACGAAAGATCATAATGACTCAATTAAATTGCTCAAGTAAATAGTAAGACTGTTTTAAAATCTGATTAAAGCTCAATTTCGAAAGGGGAAGAGGGGAAAAACAAGTTTTTTGCGAATGAGCATTTGAAAACGAATTACAAAAAATAAAAAGGAAATAGCGTAGATACTAAGTTTGCAAAACCATCAATCTTGGGGAAAACAGTTTTATAACCACCCAGAAACCAATCAGTTGTTAGACAACCGAATGCGTTTAAATCTGAACGACCTAACTTTTCAAAACCACGGTTTGCCTCCCAAATGATGAGATTAACGTTTGTCAAAACCAGTCACTACCTATGTATTTGCCTAAAAGTTCAAGATATGTCCTTGCAAAACCTCCATCACGTGATTGCACCCTGGCTCAACTGAATAGTCAAGAATGAACCGTAATGGTTCACGTGTTTAAGGCTTATCATTACTGTCTAGAGGAAGCTAGGAAAAAGAACCACAAGGAAAGAATAGAAATCAAGACCTAGTGTGATTCATACTACTAGTCTACAAAACACTGCTAATGGTAGCAAACCAAATCCTATGAGCAACAATTAAATATCCTATGAGTTGCCTGTTAATTCAAGTGAAGTAGTTAATGGAATGTCAAATGATGTGTCCGCAAGTAGAAACTCTAGCATTCTAGTTCTTTTTCTGACTCCAAACCTTTTGTTTTTCCTCTACGTCAAAAAATGTCTTATTAATGCAAATCATGATAATTGTATAACAAAATTCCTAAAAGAGGTGGATTCTCGTGCTAAGGTTTAATCCCCTAAGACTAGAAACAAAAACAAACCCGTAGAACCAAAGAGTCATACTCAGAAACCTGGTAGGCAGATTGCTTAGGACAAGAGGTTTTTTCCCCAATAATCCTTTTCCGCTAGCAAGATAAACCAAACACTCCTAGATCTTTGTTTTAGGTGGAAAATCGACGGTAAATTTCAAATTGTTTGGTCTTAGGTGGATACCAACTTGAAAGATGTTCACCATACACCACCAAAGTTGATATTGACCCACCAAATGATCAAATGGTGATATCACTAACGCCAAATAAAGGAATGTATCAAACTCTTAATGTCGTGCAAGTACTACTAACTCAATGCAAGGTACATCTTATAATCTTATAAGAAAGACTCAAATTTGATGCCGAAAAACTGATACCCATAAACCAGTGGTTCAATGGGATACAAATCTGAGAGCACATGAACAATGAAGTCTGTAGTCACATCAGTATCAAGCCTCACTCTTCAACACAAAATGGACGTCCTGTTCACATCAGTTCATGCTCGCACTTCAATGACAAAAATGAACGTCCTGTTCATACAGTTTAGGCCTCGCTCTTCAAAATGACAAAAATGAACGTCTGTTCTACATCATTTCAAAGCCTCGCTCTTCATGACAATATGGCATCTGCTGACAATAGTTTCAGGCCCTTGTTCTCAAAGTAAAGAAAGTTACGCTTTAGTGCCGCTTATCGTTAGAAGAAGATAAATCTCTGTTTATGACCATTCTCATCAACAAACTTTATGTTTTTCCCATGCTCTTTCTGTCATCAAGTAGATCAACGTACCTTTGATTGTAGTCTTATTCACTTGTTCAATCAAAAAATAGCAACCTCATATGCAATTTTTGAGGGGGAGAAATGTGAATAAACTACATGTTGATTGATGAATTTAAAAATGGTCATACGCTCTGTACACGCCCAGTCCAAGGACCTGCACCTAACCTTATGATGCCAGACCAATCGTTCAAGGCTCGTACCTAATCTTGCTCCTGCTATACCATATGTACCTCCCACCAATAAAGAATTAGAGTTGCTATTCCAACCAATGTTTGATGAATATTTTACTCCATCAGGTGATCATCAGGTTCCTACTATTAATGCAGATCAAGTCCCGGTTAATTCAACCGGTCCATCAGTATCCATCTCCTGTGATCAAGATGCACCGTCAGGAAGTCATTTAACATCATCCTTGGATAATCAATCCTCTTCGGTACATCATGATGTTGCATCTGAGCAATCTTTTAAAGTTAATCCTTTTTCCCAACCAGCTGAACCCGAACCATTTGTCAATGTGTTGCCCCAGACCGAATTCTAAAGCATCATCGTTTGGGTAAACACGACAATCTGAACCCAACCAATCCACTCACCGCAATGAAACAACTCCGAAGATTGGACCGATTCTCATCCAATTCACAATATTATTGGGACCCTCTCGAGCCGTATCTACACGAAAACAATTGCTACAGATGCTTTGGTGGGGCTTCTACAACATAGTACTGTCCAAAGTCCCGAACAAAAAAACTTTCAATTTCTACTGTTATTGAAGACACTGATTTCTAGCCATGCAAGATGAAATCTAAGAATTTGATTGACTGGACGTATAGATTATTGCCACTCCAACAGTGCCATAATTATTGCTCTCAAGTGGATTTATAAGGTGAAACTTGACGAGTATGGTGATTTGTTGAAAAACAAGGCACGTCTTGTAGCAAAAGGATATCGTTAAGAAGAAGGTCTTGATTTTGAAGAATCCTTCGCCCTAGTCGCTAGACTTGAAGCCATCAGAATATTGCTTGCCAATGCTGCTAGCAAAAACAGGATAGTTTATCAAATAGATGTGAAAACTGCATTCTTAAATGGCGAGCTTAAGGAAGAAGTCTATGTTAGCCAACCAGAAGGCTTCGTTGACCAAGATCATCCACATCATGTCTACCATATGAAGAAATCTCTTTATGGGTTAAAGCAGGCAGCCCAAGCGTGGTATGACACTTTGTCGAAGTTCCTTCTGGCATGAGGATTCTCCAAGGGTGTAGTCGATCCAACCTTGTTCATTCGGAAAACAGGCAAACACACTCTTCATGTTCAAATATAGTGATCAATAAAATATTTTTGCCGACTGATCCCACAGACATTTAACCATTTTTCTTATGAAATAATCTCAAAATTTCACATGTCGAATGATGGGTCAAATATCATTTTTCTTAGGATTACAAATTTCTCAGAATCCTAGAGGCATTTTTATAAATCAATCTAAATATGCTAATGAGATTTTAAAGAAATTTGATCTTCATAAAAGTGACCCTGTTGACACTCCCATGGTGGAGTGAACAAAACTGGATGAGGACCTCTCAGGGATCCCTGTTGACCGGACTCAATATCGCAGTATGATTGGATCCTTTGATGTATCTCACAGCCAGTCGACCTGACCTTGTTTTTTCTGTGTGCCAGTGTAGCAAGATAACAATCAAAGCCCACTAAAAAGCACCTTGAAGCAGTAAACGGGTCTTTCAAGTATCTTCAAGGAACCATAAATATGGGTCTTTTGTATCCGAAAGACACACCATGGGCAACTGACACATACTCAGAGGCAGATCAATCCAGGTTGTCAAGACACTCGCAGAAGCACATCAGCATACTCAGTCTTGGTGATAAGATAGTAAGCTGTCACAAAGAAGCAAACTAGCACGTCCTTCTCGTGCAAATATAGGTTAATTACATCGTGCTGTTTTGGATGATGTGCCCAAAATCCCTATGGATGAGGTCCAATTATCGGATATATTGGCTTTGCATACAATCCACATCCCTCTGTATTGTGACAACAAGAGTGCCATAGCTCTCTGCTGCAACAACGTCCAGCACTCCAGGTCTAAACACATCGACATCCGACATCATTTCATCAGAGAACAAGTGGAAAAGGGAGTGGTTGAGTTGTATTTCATGAGGACAGAGTATCAACCAGGCAGATAGTAATCACTAAATAATGTGTGACAAAACTTGAGTCCATGATTTAGACACATAAACAAACACTTCATGTGACTATATATGACATTATGAATTTAGACACACAAACACTCAATGTCACTAATATAAAATTTAATGATAACCGATTTCACATTTTGCTCTAAATAATAGCCACATGAATACTTCACGATGTGACTATTATGAATATATTGGTCACATATAATCACCTTAAATGTGGCCATAAACATAATTTAGTCACACATTTGTGATATGTTGTGGCTATTGTAAAGGCATATAGTCACATTATCGTGCTAGAAATAAATATGACTATACACATTAGCTTTTGGCAAGCTAACACAAACTAAACTTTAAACACACATATTTAGTTACGTGACCATATGTACTAGATTTTGGCTACACTTAAATAATGTGTAACAAAACTTGAGTCCATGATTTAGACACACAAACAAACACTTCATGTGACCATACATGACATTATGAATTTAGACACACAAACACTCAATGTGACTAATATTATAACACCTCGTATTTTAGGTCATTGTATGACATTATGTAATTCACAATTTATTTTTAGGGTTTTACGCGTTTACTCTTAAACCGTAAACGTTAAGTTAAATCGCGTAAACTGAAAATGATCATACAATGTAAACGGGCATTAAACGATTAAATGTTTGCATCAAGCAAGTGTTATATGATTATTATGAGGATAATTAATAACTTTGTTCATCTTATTTTTATCGGCTACGTAAAATGCTTACGTTTCGTAATAAAATGCGTTTAGGCATACCCGGAAGTTCTAAAACCTAACTACGCCTAAACGAATACCCACGATTATACCCAATACCCAAAATAATTAAAATAACATCACATATATGTTATATATGCCGAATTTTTCATAATGGAACCAAGAATTTCCAACTTGTACATAATATCTAGATATTTGAGAAATATCTAGATATTATAAGATACAAGTTTCTTACACCTTTATCAACTTGACTTGTTAACATAACTAGGGTTAGAAAGTAACCATGGTTAGGTTAGCAAGATATTTTTACTATAAATACCCATGCATGCATAAGTAAACATTACTTAAACTTCTTTACATGCAAAATTCATATTATTCCTCTCTTTTACACTCTAAAACCCACGGCACAAAACCCCTCTATAACACAATCCACACTTTGATTTTCTAAGATTATACAACCCTTTACACATCAATCTTAAGGTATTCTAAGGTGTTTGCAAGCATTGGTTCATCATTTGCAAGTAATAAGAAGAAAAAGGAAAGATTAGGGTTTTGGAAACCTAATCTAGGGTTATAAGCTTGAAAGCTTGGTTTTGAATCTAAACACGGGTTTAGAACTTATATCTCATCTCTTACATCATCACTAAGGTTTTCTTAATTCCTTTATACTTTTATTTCTTATGATTTTATGTGTTACATGTTAAATATAGCCATAATCACCACTAATGACTTTCTAATATGTAAAATGAGTTATTATTTATGTTTATGATTATATGCACTTATTCTTATGTCATATGGTCCTATATATCATGGAAAAGTAAAAATAAAAGTATGTTAACCTATGGATTAAGTATAAACATGTTTAGGTTAAATTAGGGTTTTTATAAGATTTATTAATCTTTCAATATGAAAAATAATGAAAGTAAAGGGTTGAACTTGTTACTATGAATTTACAAGGACTAGGGTTGATATTGGACTTTATTATAAGTACCATAAGTGTCAAAAGTGTTTTTAAGAGTTTTTATAGTAAACTACTAAGTTAATAATACATAAAAACAATGTTTTTATAAAGTTAAACATATAAATACTTATGGGCTGCGGAAATTCGAATTAGGACAGTAGGTTTTATGATAATAATATTAATAAAATACGTCTCAGACGATTCCAGAATGATAAGAAACTCGAAAACCGATCTATAATGAAAAAGATACGGTAAAAACGAGTTTACGACTAAAAAAATACTTATATAAAACAATTTTTAATAAAAGTTACTATTCCATATACAGCAACTTTCATTTTTAAAACATCTAAAATATGGATAAACTTTTAATTACGAGATCGTACTCGAAAGAATCGCTAAAAACGGAACTATAACGAATAAACTACGACATTTTCGATAATTAAAGTTTATAAAAGTAATTTTATAAACTATGAACAGTAAAAGTACTATTCATCAGTGGACCCAACTTTATAAAATAAAATACCTCTTTTAATAACAAAAACGTACTCGAAGGAATCACAAAAATCGGGATTAAAACGAATAAGTTATTACGATTACAAGTTTACGCTAATTAAAACCCTAAAACGACAAACGAGCTGTTGTGAACAGTAATTTTACTATTCATCGCAGAATCTTAAAAACTTGAAAATGTAATATTTTGATCACTCGTCTTACTACGAAGACGTGGACGTAAGAAACGCGAGCAACGGGCTTAAAACGACCAAATTAGGTCATTTTTACGAAAAGTATATTTATAAACGTTTTCACTTTATAAATACTATTAACTAAAACGTTAGTCCGGTGATTAATGCTATATAGACATATTAGAGTGGGTATCAAAGTGCTATATTTACTAGGGATTTCAAAATGAGGGTATCTTCGGATGGCGTATCGACGAGTTGTTGGATTTACGATTTAAAGTGTCCTAACTCCTCGTACGTCATGTCATGACTTTTAAATTTATGAAAAGCCCAGAACGATAGTACGATGTAACAACTATAAGATTATATTTAATGTTATTAAATTAAGTACTCAGTACTAATACGACCTTAATTTTAATAGGTTGCATTTATCATCTTGCGTGACGTTTTATTTGTGATTATTTGAGCTATCTGTACACAAGTGGTTCATAGCCCACTTTTACAGTTTTTACTGATTTGATAATTAATTGGGGTGGAAACATTCTTGTTTTATAAATTGGACGCAAGTGTTGAAAGTAATATATTGATTATGTGTTTGCCTAAGTTGCGATAACCCTCCTGAGCCCATTATTCATGAACTGTTAATTGCATAGATGTAGTTGTGAATTACATTATGTGAGCGCGAATGATATAAATAGATCTATTGGGATTAACCTCCCCGTTTGGGTGATTAGCTATCACTGGGAACGAACGTTGACCATGTCGGACTTGGATGTTGCGGGTTACAACATCTGTACGGGCAAATAACTGCTAAAATAGCAAAATATAGGTTGAGCTTCGGTGTCATGAGCTTAGTGCAACAGTAATCTGGTTTTGTGATTGTTGGCATCTGTTGTAACATCACGGGAAAATCTTGCGGTCCTGCATAATTTAAATACATAAACCTATGAATTCACCAACAATTTTGTTGACGTTTTAAGCAATGTTTTCAGGAGGTCATTAGGCACGAGATGCCAAGGGATGCATTGGATTATGTTTTGGATAGCACTGTTAAAGATTTATGTGCATCATGTTTTGGGGAAATCTATGTTATCTTTTGTAATAATAAACAAAGAACAAGTAAAGCTATAAGCTTTTGTAATATGTCTTTTATTTAAATCCAATGTATCAATCTAAACGACTTATGTTCGTTTCTATATATATCTTGTGCTGTTGATCTTGAAGTAACATGCCCCGGATCCTTATTCCGCTGCGACCCATTTTGGGGGTGTTACAGATTGGTATCAGAGCCAAGGTTATAGAGAACCAGGTCAAAATGTTTTTGCTGGACTATAACCGTTTTCAAACATTGCATACATACAAAAAGGGTTTTTACGGGGTATTCATATACAAATTATTGCATTAGTCGGTTAGGCTATATACATGCATAATTGATATACGTGTTTATAATATATTACGTATATAAATAATAGTCTTATATTAATATACTTATATAAGTCACTTTTGATTTTTTTCAGATACTATCATGTCAGATTCTGAGCACTCTACGGTTACATACACATCAGTACCTGAGGACGATTCAGACATCGGTTCACCAGGAGTCGAGGGACCTATTTTTCAGGATCCACCATCTCCGGATTACGTGCCTGGCCCTGAGGGACCCCCATCACCAGACTACGTGCCTGGCCCAGAGGAGCCAGAGCAGGCACCACCTTCACCTATTTACATACCATTTGTTCCGGAGCCTGTTTACCCGGAGTTCTTACCAGTGGACGATGAGGTATTCCCGGCTGAGGAGCAGCCAATGCCTGCTGCTGACTCACCTACTCATCAGTCACCAGGGTATATACCAGAGTCCGACCCTGAGGAGGATGACGAGGAGGATCCTGAGGAGGATCCAGCCGACTATCCTGCTGACAGAGGAGATGATGATGATGATGATGATGATGATGCAGAGGAGGAGGAGCACTTAGCTCCTGCCGACCCTGCAGCTGTTGCTTATTCAGCTGACCAGGACCCATACCTTGCTTATCGCGTCACGGCTAGGATGTCCATCCGACCCCAGGCGCCGGCACCGTTCCTCTCCGAGGAAGTTGCTGAGAGATTGTTAGCCTTACCTACTCCACCACCATCACCTCTCTCTCCATACTCATCACCACTTCCTCAGATACCCTCTCCGCCATTACCTATACCATTACCACCACCCAATGGCCCTACATATGTTGAGGGATCTCTGGGATCCCGAGCTGTTGGGATTAGACAGAGAGATGCACTACCATCTCCTATTCATGAGACTGAGATGCCTGAGATTTGTTTACCGCTTCGTAAGAGGCCGTGTCGTACTACTCCTGGTCCTGGATACGAGGTCGGGGAGAGTTCGGCAGCTGGTACTGCTAGGCAGGTTGGACCTGCCACAGCTAGGGCAGACCTTTATGGATTTGCTGATATGTTAGATGCCGCTCCAGGACGCCAGACGTCTAGAGAGTTAGGCTATGGTATTACGGATACATGGGATGACCTTGTAGGAGCCATCCAGGAGATTGCACCGACCACCCTAGAGGGGGTCAACCAGAGAGTTACTGAGTTGGTTACTACTGTTGACCAGGAGGATGAGATCATATATTCTCAGCTGGATGATGCACGATATGACCGAGCTCTACTTAGAGCCCGAGTCAACATGTTGTACAGGGATAGGCCATTCCATAGACGCACTGCCCTTCTGATAGAGGAGGAGGCCAGATTATCTCGTGCCGCTTGGGCACGGTCGATGGATGCTTGCGATCAGGTACATTCTGAGGGCATATCACTTCGGACTACGGTCATGGCTCAGCAGTCTGAGATCGTTGAGTTACGGGCAGCAGACCAGAGGAGACAGACAGTGATTTCAGAGCTGCTGAAAGCAGACTATCGGAGGCAGAGGCAGTTAGTAGAGACCCTGAAGATAGTGAAGAGCCTCAAGGCTCAGATGATCGAGATACAGAGACAGCAGGGACCTGCTAAGGATCCTGCAGAGCCAGAGCTACCAGAGGAGGCCGGTAGCAGTACTTAGACTGGATTATGATTGTAGCTACTGTACAGTCTGTTAAGTATTATGGGTTGTTCCCAGCTAGCAGACTGTATAGATCTTTTGTTTTGACTAGCTACTTTGTTTAGATCTTTTGTTCATATATCGGCTACTTTGTACAGCCTACTAAGTATTACGAGTATATCTCGGCTAGTATGGCTTTAGGTTATTTTGTCTTGTAACCTAGTTGTTATGATCGTTTGTATATATCATGTATTATTTTCCCAAGTTATATATGAAAAGGTTGGATTATGTTTATATAAAAATCGAATTTATTGTGAATAAATGTCGATTGGTTAATTTCAATACTGTTGTGTATTTCACCATGTGATGTGATCTCGTTTTATTTATTATGTATACATCGGGTTATGGTTAAGATTTTGAAATCTAACGGGCATTATGTTTTCTTGTGATTTAAGAAAATGGCACCAAGTGGAAGGCCTACGAGGTTAAACCCAGATACAACTCCCCCACCAGTTACAGACCCTACTACCACCACTTCGGTCACTAGTGCCCAACTTCAGGCCATGATCAACCAGGGTGTCACTGCTGTATTGGCAGCACGTGATACGACCCGAAATGGCGATGATAGCCATACCTCAGGAGCAGGTATGAGAAGGAATGAACGCGCTGTTCGAGAGTGCACTTATCAAGACTTCATGAAATGTCAACCCTTATTCTTCAGCACCTATGCAAGACTTCATGCAAATGATCAACCCCGTAATTCTTTAGGGTACAGAAGAAGTGGTCAACTACCCAGTGGTTTGAGAGGATGGAAAACCGTATTCCGCATAAGTAATTGCACAGTTGAGAATCAGTGAATTTTCCCACTTGTACTCTAATGAACTGCTCTAACCTGTGGAACTCACAATGCTAGGAACAGTGTCTAATGTGTTGGCGTATGCGATGACGTGGTCTGACTTGAAAAAGAGGATGAACAACTCGAATATTGTCCAAGGAATGAAATCAAGAAAATTGAGGCAGAGTTGTGGAACCTAAAAGTACAAGGCACCGATGTGGTAGCCTACAACCAACGATTCCAGGAGCTAGCATTGCTGAGTGACAGGATGTTCCCTGAAGAAGCTGACAAAATTGAAAGATATGTCGGTGGAATGCCCGACCCAATTTACTCAAGTGTTGTGGCATCAAAGCCAAAGACCATGCAGGAGGCTATTGAGATGGCAACTGGCTTGATGGAAAGGAGGATTAACACTTTGGCTGAGAGGCAGACAGAAAACAAGAGGAAGTTGGAAGACGCTCCTCGAAATAACCAAAACCAACAACCAAACAAAAGGCAGAATACAGGCAGGGCTTATGCTGCCGGGAATGGTGACAGGAAACCGTATGAGGGGAACTAAACCTCGATGCCCCAAGTGTAACTTCAACCATTACGGGTCCTTGTACAACCAAATGCACTAACGCAGAAACTTGGCCACCTGGCCAAGGACTGTAGGAGCCGGCCTGCGACTGCAAACAACAACAACCGCAATAACAATAACAACAACAACCGTAACAACAACAACCCGAGAGCCCAAGGGACAAATACAAATGCCATCGTTTGCTTCGAGTGTGGGGCTCCAGGCCACTTCAGAAACAACTGCCCCCAGTGGAGGAACAAAAATCAGGGAAATGGTAGCGGTGTAGCCCAGGGTTTTATGCAGTGGGAGTCGCAGGGCAAAACCCAGACAACAACGTTGTGACGGGTACGTTTCTCCTAAACAACCGTTGTGCTTCCATTTTATTGATACTGGTGGCAGATAGATAGTTTTCGTGTCTACGACAATTTAGCAATTGATTAATATAAACCCCCACTACATTAGATCACGGTTATAATGTTGAATTAGCTGATGTAGAATAATTTTGGGTAAATAACGGTATTACTGGGTGTGCACGTTAACTCTTCTGAAACCATCCGTTTTGCACGTCGACCTAATGCCTGTCAAATGGTTACTTATGACGTCATAATTGGCATGGATTGGTTGACAAAATACCAAGCCATTATTGACTGTGCTAAGAAGATCGTTCGTATTCCTTTTGGGAGCGAAATCTTAATTTTTCATGGAGACGGAAGTAGAGATAAATGCGGGACTCGATTAAACATCATCTCGTGCACCAAGGCCTCAGAAAAAGTATGTGCCTACAAGTTGTCCATGTCTTTTTGGCACATATTACCGTCAAGGAGACTGGAGACCAATCAAAGAAGAAGCAACTTCAAGATGTACCGATCGTCAAAAATTTCCCCGAAGTATTTCCCGAGGACTTGCCAGGCCTTCCACCTACCAGACAAGTGGAATTTCATATCGATCTAGTACCTGGTGCTGCACCTGTAGCACGGGCACCTTATCGATTGGCCCCATCAGAAATGAAAGAATTGGCGGATCAACTACAAGAGCTTTCCGATAAAGGCTTTATAAGACCTAGTTCATCACCATGGGGAGCTCCAGTTCTATTCGTCAAGAAGAAAGATGGATCGTTACGGATGTGCATAGATTATCGGGAACTAAACAAACTAACGGTGAAGAACCGTTATCCACTACCAAGAATCGATGACTTATTCGACCAACTTCAAGGGTCGAGTGTTTACTCAAAAATCGACCTAAGGTCTGGTTATCACCAATTGAAGGTTCGAGAGGAAGACATCTCGAAGACTGCCTTCAGAACTCGATATGGACATTATGAATTCCAGGTTATGCCGTTTGGTTTGACCAACGCACCTGCTGTGTTTATGGACCTCATGAACCGAGTGTGCAAACCTTATCTGGACAAATTCGTAATTGTCTTTATTGACGATATTTTGATCTATTCCAAGAGCAAGCAAGAGCATGAAGAGCATCTGAAGATAATATTGGAATTGTTAAAGAAAGAGGAGTTGTATGCAAAATTTTCCAAATGTGAATTTTGGATTCCCAAAGTACAGTTCCTCGGTCACGTGATTGATAATAAAGGCATTCACGTAGCGACCCGGGAATATCATATACTACTCGGATTTCATTGATTTTCTTTCTTTCAACCTTTTCAAGGGTCACTTGATTTGGTTTGGTTAATATAAGTAGTAGTAATATTATATTATTATTTATATACCCTAAAAGATAGAAATCAATGCTGCCAAGTAGTGACTTAATGCTGTCATATCTATATTGCTACTGCTAAGGTTAGTATTTATTACATGTTAAGATTACTTCTTGGTTTATAATTGATTCGTGATGGAAGAAGCGCTAATATGTTGGTTCGTGATTGTGCTACTATTGGACACGAATACAAGTTTATGCTGTTAGGGTTTGACAAACTTACTCTTATTGGGAGCAATTACAAGATTAATACTGCTAGTTGTGTTTATGCTGCTAGAGTAATTTAGACAGTTACTACTGCTAGGTTTGTTACTAGTAGTTACTACTGTTTGGGATTCAAAGTATTAATACTGCTAGCTTTGTTCGATATCGAATAACACACTGATTAGATCTATGTTAGATAAGAAGATCTCGGACAGAAAAGGATAACACACAGTTTGTTCTTAAATGTTATATGGCTATTATTCTTGGGATTATTTGAAATAATTGATTACGAAGATGATTATTTATCACTTATTTGAAGTTGAAGTAAAGTTTCACAGGTGCGTGTTCTTATCATATCTTAAAAGTCAGTGTTAGTGATGACTTTAAAGATAACTTGTTCGTGCTTATACGGTGTTGATGAAGACTTGCAAAATCTAGCAATGTGTGATTTCTCTTATGGTGCTCAATGCGCACATTTGCTATCACTTAAAGGAGTTACGTTGTAGTGCTCAGTGTCTCATTGAAGATGAGGATTTTGTCAAGAGATTGAGGTCTACTCATAATCAGCAGTATGAGTTTGGAGTCACGTGAATAGTACAAGACATAAGACACAAGTTTGGGTTATTCTACTTCTACATCAAGTTTGTTATACTGAGTTTTCTCCATCAGTAATCATTACAAAAAGCCTACAGAATTTGAAGATTCAAGAGATGGTTAACATATTGGTTTCAGGGGAAGCTTATTGACAAAGTGTTTAACCATCAGGATATATTCATGCACCACTTGAGGGGAAGGTTTTCATTACTACTGCTAGTCATTATTACTACTGCTAGTTTAAGTTTCTACTGCTTAAATTCATTTTTCTTATTGTGCGTAATGGTGGGTAATTTAAGTCATTGGAAGGCTGGATTGGTAGTGTGATATATGGTTTACAGTTGTAAAGATCCAAGTTGCATATCTTTACAAGACCCCTATTGGATTATTACAAAAGGGGAAGAAGATTACAGAGATATGATTTGCAACTTATTAAATGTGGTGGCATGGAGATTTCAATTTAAGGGGAAGATTGTTTTATTCATGGAAGATCAAGATGTTGGTTTTGTAATCATCAAATAGGGGAAGATTGTTGGGGATTATATTGATTTGATGATACAAAACAATGATACAAAACAATGAAACAAGAA
The DNA here is from genome assembly GCA_026074375.1 of Tanacetum coccineum. NCBI lineage: Eukaryota > Viridiplantae > Streptophyta > Magnoliopsida > Asterales > Asteraceae > Tanacetum > Tanacetum coccineum. The sequence continues at coordinate 79,937 of BQNB010004445.1, read as the reverse complement.
TGAAACAAAAGGAAAACAAAAGGATCAAAGTCGACATTATGGAATTCTACAAGATGTAGGAGTACATGAAGATTTTAGAAGATCTGGTCAAAGATATGAAGATAAAGATTAGGAAGATTTAGTTTTCTACTACAATTAGTTTTCCTTATAAGTCTTATGGACTCTATTATATAAAGAGATCCATAGACATTGTTTTAGGTGTGTCAGTTTGTGTGAACACCAGAAAAACGTGCGTGTATACAGTGTGTAAACAATGTAGACGTCTAGTTGTGTTGGTGTAGCCCTAAGGTATCAAGGTTTCCTTGAACCCTATTAGATTGTAACCGTTCTATATTGATCATATAGAATTGGGGCTTGGAGTGAATGTATGAATGTAGAACCTTATTTAATAACAATGATTCTTTGTTTGAATATTCCTCCTTTGTTATTATTAATCCTAGATTAGTTCTAAACAAACTAGAGCTTAAACGATCAATTCCTATCAGGTTGTATAGGTTATATCACCCCTTTAGCTGAGAATTAGACCAACAGTCAAGGCTTTACCAAGTTGGCATTCCACCAATGCAGGAAACCTACTTTATGACCTTAAGGAGAAGCCTTTAACCTCATGTTCACACAGCACACTGGTCCTAGAATCCCTTTCATGAGACCAGCAAGATTAGAACATAAGGAAAGGTTCTTAATGCCAAGATATAAGGCCATCTGCAGATTTCTAGTAGTTTGCTAAAATGATAACCAAGCCATATCCAACAACCATTATAAAATATAGCAGACCATACTAGACATCTCTCAAGAGTTATCATGAAGATAGATACTCTTCTTTGATTATCATCAATCAGTAGTGCCATACATCAGCAGACTGAATACCATCCAAACACTCCTTTTAATGCTCAGTCAGAGTCCAATTGTTCCTCAATAATAACCTCATCACTGCTTTGAACATTCATTTTAATTTTCCATGTCTTCTCAATGTTGCTGACATGAAGAGAACTCTTGATCTTGACACTAGATAACTTGAATCTGATGGTATTAATCACTTCATTGTGAACAGTTTCCCAATACTTCTTCTCAGCAGCAAAAAGTCTCTTATTTCTTTCCCTCCATATAAAGTACACACTAGCAACCAAACTTATCTTTTGGATAACATTCAAAATAGTCTTATTGTTGGGTCACTCAGAAGCATTATGGATAATTTCCTCCCAATCATAGCTAATATTTTGGTATTGTGGATTTAGCTTCTTTAATCCCCTCTAAATCTTTCCAGAGAAAGGGCACTTAAAGAACAAATGTTTGTGTGAGTCAGGGCATTCCTCACAAAGGGGGCAAACTACATCCTTATCAGGATACCATTTAAGAAGTCTATCATGTGTAGATAGTCTCCCTTGGATTGCCAACCACAGAATAAAGGCATGTCTGGGGATACAATGGTTGAACCAAACAATCTTCCACCACTGGACCTCCTCACCACTTTCTTTAAGATCATTCCATGCTTTATTTGTTGAAAACTTACATTTGATTCCTTTATTAGTAATCCATACAGTAGAATCAGTATTGTTTGAGTCAAGATGTGGGACTGGAAGATTAGCAATTGCATTGAACCTATTCCTCCATTCTAAAGGCCATTTCCATTCACCATGTTCAATCATTTCACATACCTTCATATTAAGATTAAAATTAGCTTGTTGAATAGCATCAATAGGTATGATTTCACTAAGAGCTTTATCCCCCTATTTATCAAACCACATAAAGCACCCTTCTCATCTGTTTAACAATGTGGTGTCTAACTTTGTCTCTAAGGAACAATATTTGTTTCCATCCAGCACTAGCATTTGTGTCAGCTTCAATGCCCCAAATTCTCCTTCCTTTTAACCTTACAACATTCACCCATTTCACCTAGAGAGATTCTTTATTATATGCAATATTCCACAGATGTTTAGTCATCAAAACTTCACTCCATTCTCCCAAATCTTTTAAACCTAAACCACCTTGGCTTTTAGGCTCACAAACTGCTTTCCATGAAACTTTAGCACTTCCTTTCTTTAAATCCCCTTGATTCCATAAGAAGCCTTTCAAAATCCTATAAGTGTCTTTGGTTACTGTTTTGAGAAGCATAAACACAGAGGCCCAATACACATGAATTACAGATAGGACTGAAGCAATGAGTTGTAATCTACCTGCATATGTGAGCATCTTATTCTTCCAATTTAATACCCTTTCTTTGATCTTGTCAATGAGTCTCTTGCAATCATTGATGCCAATTTGTTTTGAAACAAGAGGAACACCAAGATATAACACATGTAAAGATCCAACTTTGAAAGGCAAAATAGCTAAAATAGCTTGTTTCACATGGTCCTGAATGTTTCCAAAGAAGGTTGTACTCTTTCCAAATTAGGCTTTAGACCTGACATGTTGCAGAAGTGGTCTAGTGTACCCTTGACAACCTTAACTCATTTACATCTCTATGGCATAGTATAAGAAGATCATCAGCAAATCATAAGTGGGATATTTTAAGCTGACCACATCCCTAATGGTATCTAAAACCATCACTCTCCTTAATATACTGTCTTATAGTTAGATTGAAGACCTTCATCACCATGGTAAACAGATAAGGTGATATTAGGTCCCCTTGCCTTAGACCTCTTCCTCTTTTAAAGTAGCCATGTCTATCTTCATTGACACAAATAGAAAATGAAGCAGAGCTCACACAGGTCATGATGAGATTGATCATTTTACTTGGGAATTAGAACTTAGTCATAGCAGCTTTAAGGAAATCCCAATTTATGATATCATATGCCTTTTGTAAGTCAATTTTGAAAGATACTCTTTGAACTTCATTTTTCCAATCATACCCTCTAAGTAATTCCTAGGTAAGCATGATGTTATCAGTAATCTGTCTGCCTGGCAAAAATGCACTTTAATTAGGGTTAACCAAATGGCATAGAGCTTTCTTGATTCTCTCTTTCAGCACTTTTCTAATGCATTTGTAAACAACATTGCAGCATGATATAGGTCTTAAATCTGACACCTTAGTGGGAGTTTCCAGTTTAAGAATCAAGGAAATAACAGTAGCATTAAGCTCCCCCAGTAGCTTTCCTTTTTAAAAAAACTCTTTTACTACAACACACACATCATTCCCAACAATATCCTAAGCCTGCTTATAGAATTTGGAGGAGAATCCATCTGGTCCAGGAGCTCTATTATCATCAATGTCAAACATGGCTTGTTTTATTTCCTCATTAGAGACAGGTCACAACATCCAATCAGCATCAGCTTGAGAGACTGTCTTATCAAATTCAATCTTATCAAGAAGATCAAGTTAAGTTGGCTGAGATGTACCAAGGAATTCTTTAAATTGCAACACAAATTGTTCAGGAACCTTATCATCAATGAAGCTCTCACCCTTTTCATTTTTGATCATGGCAATTTTGTTTCTATTTCTTCTACTTTTCAAATAAGCATGAAAGAATTTAGTGTTTCTGTCCCCATCTTTAAGCCAATCAATTTTGGCTTGTTGGAATAGAAATTTCTCCTCGTCACTTACAACTTCACAGTATTCCTTAAGAATCATGGCCTCTTCATTTATTAGATCAGCATTATGAGGATCAGCATCTACTTTTGTTTGAATTTCTTTCAATTTGTCTTTCCATTCTTCAGTTCTGCAAAACAAGTTACCTTTCTTCCAAGCTAATTTTTTCATATGAATATTCATATTCTTAGTTCTCTTCACTAGCTTATACAAGTTACACCCCTTAATAGACATGTTCCAATGTTCCTTAAGAAGTTGCTTGAATTCAGGCTTATCAGCAACAAAATTGGTAAATCTAAAGGCTTTTTTTTAGTTTATTGATAGCATTAGGGATTTGCAGCAGAGCAGACAATGATCAAAAGTTAGATGAGGTAAGAATACAACATGAGCATTAGAAAATTTACCCATAAATTAAGAATTACCCAAAATTTTATCAATCTTCTTGAGAATACCACTACTAGGATCTTGCCTGCTTTGAATCCATGTAAAATGAAGACCAGTCCAATTGATGTCTTCCACTTCAATCTCTTCTAGACATTCTTGAAACTCTAACATATCAGTGGTTTTACAGGCCCCTCCTTCTGAGTGGTCAGAAACATTGAGACTAACATTTTAATCCCTCATCAATACCTATGGATTTCCCTTAATCATATTCTTATACACTTCCAGTTGCTTCCATAAACTGTTTCGATCTTTTCCAGCATTTGCAGCATATACAAAACAACAATTAAACCTAGTCTTCATACTGATGTTCTCCACCAGATATAGCATAGCTTGATCACACATATGGATTCTGCAACCTCTACTACTCATACTCATATTAGACTCCTAACTCTAATTACTATACACAAATTCATAAATCCTTTTCAGTTTAGGCTCTTTGATATGTGTTTCAATTAAAGCACAAACATTTGGTTTTTCCTCATAAATAAACCTTCTGATTTTCTTATGTTTCTTGTTGTTGCACATACCTCCTAACATTCTAAGTTATCACCCTTAAATTGTTATCACCTCTATTAATTGAAAACTGCTGTCAATAGTTACAAACAGGACATTACCATCAATACTTCTCATATTGTTAGCTATCACACTTTTGTCCATGCCAATATCATTATCCATAACTTCCACTACTTCAGTCCCATCCCTACCATTAATTTTCTCCCATTAGTTCTTGAAGTAATTAACCATAGTATGAGACCAGCCATTGGTGATTAGCAAATTTGGTTGAATTTTCTCCTAAACAAACCTATCCACCATACTTTTTTCTTCTAAGTTTATCCCTTTCAAGATTTCCTCCTCATCCTGATCTTCTAAGACAAAGTACTTATTAGCACTTTTCCTTATGGCATCTATTACATCTTTAGGGACACTCCATTCTTTCTCTTTATAAGGTGTTTGTTTCCCTGTTTTCTCAGTATTATCAGGAACATTGGGTGTTTGTTTCCCGTGATTAGCTGGAATAGGATCATGTTTTTGTGCTTTATTATTCTGTCCCTCTTTTCTTACTGGCCTAGACTCAATTCTTTTCTTCATACCTTGCATCCTTCCACCAAAATTACCACTTGGTTTGACTGCATTGTTCCTCCTTACATGAACTAATCCTTCATTATCAGTCCATTTCTCCTTATTATTCTTATTATTCTTAGGTATCATTGTTTCCTTTACTTTCTCAGGGTTAAACCCACATTTAGAATATTCATGTCCAAAGACAGCACAGTGTGAACATCTAACATGTTTCCAGGCATATTCCACATCCACAAATTTGGTCCCAACTGTTTCATTGTTCTTATTTTTGTAGCACAGTTCAATTCTATCCTTCAAATTAGTTTTAGCATTCATCTCCATAAGAAGCCTGGCAAATTCAATCCTACCAATTCCCTCAGTACACATCTGAGTTGTTACTTTGTCCATTATTAGAGGTTTACCCAAGCTACTAGCAATAGAACTTATACCTTTGACCATCCAAGCTTCCAAAGGCAATTTAACCAATTTGACCCATATTGGAATTTTCTCAGGCTCTTTCATGTCAATAGAAATTGTAGGATCCCATTTTTGAATCAACAATAGCTTATTATTGACCATCCATGGCCCAAGTATACTTTCCAATCCTTCCTCATGTTTGAATTTAAAGAGAAACATCCCATTTTGTGAGATAATTTCCTTCAATCTATATCTTCCATACATTTTGAACAGATTATACCTTAGCTCCCAATAGGACATTTTATATCCCACATGTTGGATTATGGTAGTCGAAAGCACGAATACATTACGAATATATGTGAGCCTATTGGGGGCACACACGTTAATACACGGAGAACACGTTTATACTTCACGTTAATAATAAACCAAGGACCGTAAATGAACAACACTCGAACTCTAAGGGTTAAACCATTGTGGCCGGTTCCTTGTAAGGTTCGAATAGGGATGTTTGTTCGGTAAAGGGATATGGAGAACAAGGGAAGGAGGTATTGTGTTAAAACAAGGACTTGTCTCCTTGTTTATCTAGTCTAAGGGTTGATGAGTATAAATACTCCTCATCATTCATTCACTTTAGGCGACATATACAATATCCTTATAACCTAAATATTGTTCCCTAACTTCCTTTCCAGCATAGACCTCGTCACTTCCACCTTGAATGCTACCCTTAATCACCTCATCACTAACAGATTGATTTACTTCACCAGGCTTCTTTTTTGAGACAATTTTCTTAGTGTGATTTTTGGAATTATTATAATATTTTAGAGATCAAATCATCAGTTTTTGAGGAAATTTTAGTGCCTTTTTAGATCTCGAGATTTACTATAGGAAATATATGGGAAAATGAAAGGAATAGTGAAATTAATGAAAACCAACGCAAAACTTACTCGAATTGACAATTAACTACTGAATTACGTCCTAAATCACCAAAAATAGCAAATTCTGATCAACCGATTCAAATTCATATTGCCGCCAAAAAACAAATCATAACGAATTGACCTAAAAGGAACTTCGATGTGTTCGGAATGAGATGTAGATTCGATTGATGTACGTTGATTAAAGAATTAATGGTTAGATTTAAAGGAATTGCAAGTTTATTATAAAAATGGTGTTTTGGCGGGAATCGCCATAGGAGATTGATAACATCAAATAACGTTACTTTTATAGCATCATTTATCCCATGTAAATAACCCATTTTGTATAATTATTGCAAAGAATTGTTACTTAATCATTTGTATTTAAGAATTGCAGTAATTACGGAGTACTTGGTGAAGATTAGCAAAAAGGCACGCATTCTAGATCTTAAACGAAGAAATATGAAGATTACTGTTCTGACATCCAATACGTCGTATCCATCAAGGAAGATACGGCGTATCTGTGCCTGCACTTCATCAAAGACCACAAAGGATCAAGGATCAACACGCCGTATCCAGAGGAGTCTATACATCGTATTCAAGTTATGGTAATAAAATATTCTGGAAGATATCGAACGTGGTCCCTACTCCAAGAAACCCCCAATACGCCGTATCGAAGTCTTTCGATACGCCATATTGACCATATTCTAGACCTTATAAATAGAAAACCTAAAAACGGGTTTTCAGGGTGCAAAATCATATTTTCGATACTTAAACCATTAAAGTCAATTTTCAGAGGAGAAGAAGAGCATAAGAGGTCTTGCAACGTAATTAGTTCCATAGGAAACAACTTGTAATCTCTTATACTCTTGTAATCGTTCTGTTTTTGGTATCATTCATTAACTCGGTTAGTTTACCTTGGTTAAATTATTACTTTTGTATTGATTATGACGTTTGAAGGCTAATATCTTCGGGTATTAGCCATTATTATAAAGATCTGAATGTTTAGTTTGTTTATCTTGATTGCTTAATTTATCGTTGATTGCTTGTTTATGTTTATCAGTTTATACTTGTTTACGTGCTTTTGTATGCGACCTATCATTCAACTGGATCTAGTGATACAAACCAAGTAATCTAGATGCCGGGATGACTCTCCATATAGTGATTTATACATCTAGACCAATAGGATCACAAATATTAACCTATCCTTGCCCTTAGATTGTGATCTTAGTTGGACCGGCAGGTGACCCTTAGGATCAACGAGTACGTTCTCAATTAATTGGTAAAGACTTGGTTAGTGGACTACTAGTGTATGAATTGCCATTAAGGAGTAAGTGGGTAAAGTCTCTATGAGGTAGGGTTTAACAAGATCACCATTGCTTTAATCTCTAAGGTAGATTATAATCAGCAAATAAGGATGCTTTATGCGGATACGTTTAATTGTGACAGAATTCTTCGTATCTAGGTCTTAGGAACAAGTGTCGCCTAAGTTTTAAGAATGATATGCCGCCTCAAGATAAGTAATCATTACACTAAATAAACAAACCAACATTCTAATTGGATTAATAATGGTTAATTCAGTTTTGTTATATTTGGCTAGACCGCTCTTTTATCTTCTATCAATTTTCTTGCGTGTGTTTTAGTGTCTTAAGTTGATTTTAGTCACCACAAAACTCGTGCCAGTCTCTCAGGCTGAAACCCCCCCTTATCTGTTAGATTTAGGATTAACACATGTTTAACAAATGTTTAACATAGAATATAATTAACTTAATTTAGATAACCAAAATATTAATAAATTAAAAGATTGTTTCTCACTCTTAGTGATCGACACCCTACTTACCACGAAACTCCCATCTGACCGGGTACACTGCCCGTTAAAGTGTTGTTTTTTGTTAAGTCGACAAAATATAAATTTAAAAAAAGATCCAACTTTGAAAGTCAAAATAGCTAAAATTGCTTGGTTTACATGGTCCTTTATGTTCCCAAAGAAGGCTGTACTCTTTCCCAAATTAGGCTTTAGACCTGACATATTACAGAAGTGGTCTAGTGCACCCTTGACAACCTTAAATATTTTAAATCTCCATGGCATAAAACAAGAAGGTCATTAGCAAAGCATAAGTAGGATATTTTAAGCTGACCACATCCCCAATGGTATCTAAAACCATCACTCTCCTTAATATACTATCTTATAGTTAGATTGAAGACCTCCATCACCATGGTAAACAGATAAGGTAAGATAGGGTCCCCTTGCCTTAGACCTCTCCCTCCTTTAAAGTAGCCATGTCTATTTCCATTGACACAAATAGAGAATGGAGTAGACCTCACACAGGTCATGAATAGATTGATCATTTTACTTGGGAATTAGAACTTAGTCATAGCAACTTTAAGGAAATCCTAATTTATGGTATCATATGCCTTCTGTAAGTCAATCTCGAAAGATACTCTTTGAACTTCATTCTTCCAAAAATACCCTCCAAGTAATTCCTGGGTAAGCATTATGTTATCAGTAATCTGTCTGCCTGACAAAAATGCACTTTGATTGGGATCAACCAAATGGCATACAGCTTTCTTGATTCTCTCTGTCGGCACTTTAGTAATGCATTTGTAAATAACATTGCAGCAAGCTATAGATCTGAAATCTCACACCTTAGTAGGAGTTTCCAGTTTAGGAATCAAGGAAATAACAATAGCATTAAGTTCTCCTAGTAGCTTTCCTTTATTAAAAAACTCCTTTACTACAACACACACATAATTCCCAACAATATTCCAAGCCTGCTTATAGAATTTAGAGGAGAATCCATCTGGTCCAGGAGCTCTATTATCATCAATGTCAAACATGGCTAGTTTTATTTCCTTATTAGAGACAGGTTTCAACATCCAATCAGCATCAGCTCGAGAGACTGTCTTATCAAATTCAATCTTATCAAGAAGATCAAGTTGAGTTGGCTGAGATGTACCAAGGAATTCTTTAAAATGCAATACAAATTGTTCAAGAACCTTAACATCAATGAAGCTCTCACCCTTTTCATTTTTAATCATGGTAATTCTGCTTCTATTTCTTCTACTTTTCAAATAAGCATGAAAGAATTTAGTGTTCCTGTTCCCATCTTTAAGCCAATCAATTTTGGCTTGTTTAAATAGAAATTTATCCTCATCACTTACAGCTTCACATTATTCCTTAAGAATCATGGCTTCTTCATTTCTTAGATCAGCATTATGAGGATCAGCATCTATTTTTGTTTGAATTTCTTTCAATTTGACTTTCCATTCTTTAGTTCTGCAAAATAAGTTACCTTTCTTCCTAGCCAATTTTTTCTTATGAATCTTCATATTCTTAGTTCTCTTCACTAGATTAAACAAGTTACACACCTTAATAGGCATGTTCTAATATTCCTTAAGAAGTTGCTTGAATTCAGGCTTATCAACAACAAAATTGGCAAATCTAAAAGCTTTTTTGTTTTATTGATAGCATTAGGGATTTCCAGCAGAGCAGGACAATGATCAAAAGTTAGATGAGGTAAGAATACAACACGAGCATTAGAAAATTTACCCATAAATCCTGAATTGCCCAAAATTCTATCAATCTTGAGAATCCCACTACTAGGATCTTGCCTGCTTTAAATCCATATAAAATGAAGACCAATCCAGTTGATGTCTTCCACTTCAATCTCCTTTAGACATTCTTGAAACTCTAACATATCATTGGTTTTACAGGCCCCTCCTTCTGAGTGGTCAGAAACATTAAGACTAACATTCCAATCCCCCATCAATACCCATGTATTTCCCTTAATCATATTCTTATACACTTCAGTTGCTTCCATAAATTTTTTCTATCTTTTCCATCATTTGCTGCATATACAAAACAACAATAAAACCTAGTCTTCATATTGATGTTCTCCACCAGGTATAGCATAGCTTGATCACATATATGGATTAACATCATATTCATAGCTTGATTATCCCATCCTATAATGATTCTGCAACCTCTACTACTCATACTCATATTAGACTCCCAACTCTAATTACCATACACAAATTCATAAATCCTTTTCAGTTTAGGCTCCATGATGTGTGTTTCAATTAAAGCACAAACATTTGGTTTTTCATCATAAATGAACCTTCTAATTTCCTTTTGTTTCTTGTTGTTGCACATACCTCTAACATTCCAAGTTATCACCCTTAAATTGTTATCACCTCTATTCATTGAAAACTACTATCAATAGTTCCAAACAGGACATTACCATCAATACTTCTCAGATTGTTAGCTATTACACTTTTGGCCATGCCAGTATCATTATATATAACTTCCATTACTTCAGTCCCATCCCTACCATTGATTTTCTTCCATTGGTTCTTGATGTAATTAACCATAGTATGAGACCAGCCATTAGTGATTAGCAAATTTGGTTGAATTTTCCCCTGAACAAACCTATCTACCACATCTTTTTCTTCTAAGTTTATCCCTTCTAATATTTCCTCCTCATCCTGATCTTCTAAGACAAAGTACCTTTTAGCACTTTTCCTTATGGCATCTATTACATCTTTAGGGACACCCCATTATTTTTCTTTATAAGGTGTTTGTTTCCTAGTTTTCTCAATATTATCAAGAACATTGGGTGTTTGTTTCCCATGATTAGCTGGAATAGGATCATGTTTTTGTGCTTCATTATTCTGTCCCTCTTTCCTTATTGGCCTAAACTTAATTCTTTTCTTCATACCATGCATCCTTCCACCAAAATTACTATTTGGTTTGACTGCATTGTTCCTCCTTATATGAACAAATCCTTCATTTTCAATCCATTTCTCCTTATTATTCTCATTATTCTTAGGTATCACTGTTTCCTTTACTTTCTTAGGGTTAAACCTACATTTAAAATATTCATGTCCAAAGACAGCATAGTGTGAACATCTAACTGGTTTCCAGGCATATTCCACATCCATAAATTTGGTCCCAACTGTTTCATTGTTCTAATTTCTGTAGCACAGTTCAATTTTATCCTTCAAATCTGTTTTAACATTCATCTCCACAAGAACCATGGCAAATCCAATTCTACCAATTCCCTCAGTACACATCTGAGTTGTTACTTTCTCCATTATTAGAGGTTTACCTAAGCTACTAGCAATAGAACTTATACCTTTGTTAGTCTAAGCTTCCAAAGGCAATTTACCCAATTTGACCCATATTGGAATTTTCTTAGGCTCTTTCATGTTAATACAAACTGTAGGATCCCATTTTTAAATCAACAATGGATTATTGTTGACCATCCATGGCCCAGCCTCAAGTATACTTTCCAATCCTTCCTGGTGTTTGAATTTAAAGAGAAACATCCCATTTTGTGAGATAATTTCCTTGAACCCATATCTTCCCCACATTTTGAACAGATTATACCTTAGCTCCCAATAGGACATGTTATATCCTACAAAATAACCACATAGAGTTAACTTCTACTTCTTACTCCCCTTTTCAACCATCTCTTCTTCAAATATAACATCTCTACCATCTTCTTTACCAGTTGGTACAAGATTAAACTTATTCCCCTGACTTATCAAGATAGGTTTCACAATTTTAACAAATGAGTTCTTAGATAGTTCATCACCACTGTTCCTACTCTCATCAGCCCTATTATTCTCTAGACACTCAGTATTGACTTTGTTAATAGAATTGTTCAGAGAAGGAAAACTTTCCTCCTTATCCAACCTAATTCCATCATCAAAACTATCCAATTCATGTTCCACATCATAATCAAAAACATTATCCTTAAACAAACTATTCACTTCATCACTAACTTCTTTTCCAACATTGACCTCATCACTTCCACCTTGAATGCTACCCTTAATCACCTCATCACTAATAGATTAATTCACTTCATCAGGCTTCTTTTTTGAGACAATTTTCTTAGTGTTATTTTTGGAATTATTTGTGTTTAGAACATAATCCTTAAGGTTTTGATGAACTTTTTGTTGCCTTTTAGATCTCATGATTCAATCAGGGTTTGAAAATTTGGCAAAAATGAAAGGAATAATGAAATTAATAAAAACCACCGCAAAACACACTCGAAATGACAATTAACTACTGAATTACGTCCTAAGTCACTAGAAAATCACAAATTCCAATCAACAGATTCAAATTCATATTACCGCCAAAAAACAAATCATAACGAATTGACCTAAAACTAATTTCGATGTGATCAGAATGAGACGTAGATTCAATTGATGTACGTTGATTGAAGAATTAACGGTTAGATTTAAAGGAATTGCAGGTTTATTGTAAAAATGGTGTTTTGGCGGGAATTGCCATAGGAGAGTGATAACATCAAATAACGCTACTTTTATAGCATCATTTATCCCATGTAAATAACCTATTTTGTATAATTATTGCAAAGAATTGTTACTTAATCGTTTGTAATTGAGAATTACAGTAATTATGGAGTACTTGGTGAAGATTAGCAAAAAAGCACGCATTCTGGAGCTTAAACGAAGACATTTGAAGATTACTATTCTGACATCCAATATGCTGTATCCATCAAGGAAGATACGGCATATCTGTGTCTGCACTTCACAAAAGACCACAAAGTCAACAAGATCAATACGCCGTATCCAAGGAAGACCAATACGCCGTATTCAATTTATAGTAATAAAATATTCTCAAAGATATCGAACGTGGTCCCTACTCCAAGAAACCCCCAATACATCGTATCGAAGACTTTTGATATGCCGTATTGACCCAATTCTAGACCTTATAAATAAAAACCTAAAAGCGGGTTTTCAGTGTGTTAAATCATATTTTCGATACCTAAACCATAAAAGCCGATTTTCAATAGAGAAGAAGACCAGAAGAGATCTTGCAACGTAATTAATTCCATAGGAAATAACTTGTAATCTCCTATACTCTTGTAATGGTTCAGTTTTTGGTATCATTTGTTAACTCAGTTAGTTTACCTTGGCTAAATTATTACTCTTGTATTGATTATGAAGTTTGAAGGCTAATACCTTTGGGTATTAGCCATTATTATGAAGATCTGAATGTTTGGTTTATTTATCTCGATTGCTTAATTTATCATTGATTGTTGGTTTATGTTTATCAGTTTATACTTGTTTGCGTGCTTTTGTATGTGACCTATCATTCAACTAGATCTAGTGATACAGACCAAGTAATCTAGATGCCGAGATGGCTCTCCATATAGTGATTTATACATCTAGACCAATAGGATCACAAATAATAACCTATCTTTGCCCATAGATTGTGAGCTTAGTTGGACCGGTAGGTGACCCTTAAGATCAACGAGTACGTTCTCAATTAATTGGTAAAGACTTGGTTAGTGGACTACTAGTGTATGAATTGCCTTTAAGCAGTAAGTGGGTAAAGTCTCTATGAGCTAGGGTTTAACAAGATCACCATTGCTTTAATCCCTAAGATAGATTATAATCAGCAAATAAGGATGCTTTATGTGGATACGTTTAATTGTGACAGAATTCTTCGTATCTAGGTCTTAGGAAGAAGTACCGCCTAAGTCTTAAGAATGATATGCCGCCTCGAGATAAGTAATCATTGCACTAAATAAACAAACCAACGTTCTGATTAGATTAATAATGGTTAATACAGTTTTCTTATATTTGGCTAGACCGCTCTTTTAGTGTCTTAAGTTGATTTTAGTCACCACAAAACCCGTGCCAGTCTCTCAGGCTAAAAACCCCCTTATCCGTTAGATTTAGGATTAACATAGGTTTAACATAGAATATAATTAACTTAGTTTAGATAACCAAAATATTAATAAATTGAAAGATTGTTTCTCGCTCTTAGTGATCGACACCCTACTTACCACGAAACTCCCATCTGACCGGGTACACTGCCCGTTAAAGTGTTGTTTTTGGTAAAGTTGGCAAAATATAAATTTAAAACTTGAAACATAAATTACAACCACACAATGACACATCAAGTTTTTTGACGCCGTTGCCGGGGAGTGAAAAATTTAATCTTGATTTTTGTTTGATATTTTGGTTTTTAACATTAGAATTAATCTAACCTTTAGGATTAGTGTAATTTAAATTAGTGTATAATTATGTGTATTTGCTTGTATATTTATTTGTTTAATTGTTAATTAGTTTAGTTGTTTGTGTGTTTAATTGTTTTCTAATACACTGTTCTGATCGAAAACCCGATACGGCGTATCCAACTTTCTTATTCAATACAGCGTATTCGTTTAAAAGATTAATACGGCATATTCAAATCCATTGAATACGGCGTATTGATCATCTGATACAGTAAAAGTCGCAATTTTTCGTATTCGATTTCCTGTTTTTTTGTGTTCTCTCCCCTAAGGGCACATCCTACTAATTGTTTGTTCTTATTCTCAGAAAACCATTTGACGAAGAAAGAAATCACGATGGCGGAACCAAATGAATATGTTTCCGTTACCCGAAAGAACTTCCTCTCTAATAATAGCGAAGGAAGGATGGTGAAGACGAGTTTTCTTGAAATACAAGGAACATTTTTGGTGAAAATACGGGATAATACTTTCAATGGGATAATTGGAGAAAACGCATTTAAACACATCGATAATTTTCTCGAAGTAGTTGGGCCACTCAAAATAAAAGAGATAAGTCAGGATCGATTTAGGCTTAGCATCTTCCCTATCTCACCCGCAGGTGCCGCAAGTGAATGGTTTAAAAAGGATTGTATTGTCTCAGTTACTACTTGGGAGAATTTGGTAGAAAAGTTCATTCAAAAATTCTACCAACTTTCTGATGACAATGATGAGATGGAAACTGATGAAGATGATGACCCCGACGATATTGCTGAAATCTTCAAGATCGAAGACAACTTATTTGACTTCGAGACACCCTTGTGTAAAGCATTCAATGAATTCAACTACCTCATTAAAATCGACACGGATCTGTTTACTTTCGATATCCAAGAAATCAAGACTTACAAGGAGTATGAGTTGAATAATAATATGACATGAGATCTTGAGGAACCATGGTCAGATAACGGGGTACGATATCAACTGTGTGATCATATATGCGAACCATATCGTTTTAAGAATGGAAAGACTAAATGGCCCACGTGTAGTTCAGATATTGATGGGTTCTGTAATAGTGGAGAACTACTAGGGATGGTTCAAGTCGGATGTATGACTTATTTTTAGGATCACAAATGGTATGATGAGTTGACTGATGGAAAGCTAAAAGAAGAAGCTTTAATGCATAAAGCCAGGTTTGAAGAATCATGGGGGGATGCAACTCCCGGAGTAATGAAATTCTGCGCATGGTTGAAAAGTAGTTTTGAGAACTTCCACGAGCTAGATTACGATGTATTAGTAAAACTGGAAGAATGTTGGTGGAAAGTAAATGCTCATGAAAACGCCCTATTCGTTCGATGGGAAAATCACGGTCAGGGACCATATGCAAACGCCAAAACTAAAAAGGATTGTGACCCTTATCTTGATATTGACCGTATCTTTGGTAGGAATTATAAATCGAACAACGCCGGTAATATTCAAGACAATATAAAGGAACATCATGATCCATCAATCTGCAAAATTAGAAGATTCGAGATGATGAAACACTTATTCAATGCTGATGATGAGTATGTTGCCATTAAAGAACGCGAGCACTCCGACCACTCGAGAACCAACGTTGATGCATGTCAAGCTTATCGAGAACTTTTTCGCATTATGGACGAGGGATGGCTCGTGACAAAGGCAAAGGAAGAGTAGAAGAAGCTGAAGGAAAAAGTCTAACTTAAAGACTAGCTGAAAGAAAAGTGCTTCCCGGGAGACAACCCGGATTGTTATTTATTTTTATCGAGTCTATCTTCCCAGCATCAATACGGCGTATCCGCTCCATACCATACGACGTATTGAATGTCTGGACGTTATCAGTCCTTTACTTTTATGCACTTTAAACATTATTGTCAGTTCTGTCGGCGTATTCATGAATATGATACGGCGTATTCGGCAGACTGACCCGTATTTAGATACTTTTTACAGGTTTCTCAATATGGCATATTCTAGTTTATGAATACGGCGTATTGGTCTCCTGTATAGTTTGTTTAGTTTATTTATAATTAACCGTAGGTACCAAGATAGGATTTTGCATGTTTTTCCTATATTTTGCACAGGACCTCGCTGCAAAGAAATCGACAAAGTTGGTGAAGTATCGATCATCTGGAATCATGTGTGTGTTGTAGTCATTCTGGTATCCAGACGCATTTACAACACACATTCTTACTCATAAACTTAACTTGGAGAATCTACCGAGCAAAATATCAGGGGAGTTTCTCATTCTAATTCTTTTAATTCCCATTTTTAATGTTTTATCTATACAACGAGGACGTTATATAATTCAAGTGGGGGATGGGAATTAGAATGCATACTTGTCCTATATTTCACACTAAAATGCTTAAATTTAAAAAAAATCAAGCATACTTTTGTGAAATTACTTGTTACATAACCCGCACACAATAACTCTTATTAGATATTGTGAGGATTTAACCTTATCCGTTTCTAAATGTTTACCCAAATTCCACAAAAATATGAGTATGTCGGTGATGTTGTAGACTTTAGAACTTGGCTTGGTATATCTATTCGAGACCACAATAATGAGTACTATGGATTTAGATGGAGTAACTTGTTTAAATTGGTAAATTTCTAGGATTACACCCAAAAAGCCTTTATATGTTGTTCTATTAACTAACTACACTGGTTAGTTAAATCCCTGTATAAACCCTTTGTTTACTCTCATCTTAAGAGTAAGATACCCCTAGAAAAACCAATAGAGCCAATCCTTTAGGAATAACACCAACTGTTTGTTTTGTTACACCTTTACACCTTAGCCTACCCTGTTAGATTAAGTCCATTTATCAGTTGCTAGTTGCTTAAAGTGTAAAGTATGTATTTCCCGAGTCTTGTGTCAATTTTCTATCTTTGGTACGGTTGGGAAGAAATTTACACTATGCAAATGGGAATGTATAAAGTAGTCAAAACTCATGTATTTTTACTACCATCACAATTATTAATGCATCCGAAGAATGAAGAATTATCGAAGGAATTATCCGGAGTTATTATGATCGTAAAGATGGTAAAATTACACCGAGATTCATAGTTAGTATATAAAAAAACAAAAAAATTAGAAAAATCACAACAAAAAAGAGGAGGAAAGTTTGGAGATAATCGTTTCGCAAAAGCATACACCGAAGGAATTATACGAAGGATCGATTATTCGTTGATACGTCTTAAAAGTCAATGATGTAAAGTTTTGTATAAAGTGGTAGATATCGCCACTTGTCTTGTAAAAGTATGTAAAGTATGAGATGATTGGGAGTTGACCGTTACGGGAACGCCAACTTAGGTTGTTGTTTTTTATCAATGATCAAGACGTTTGTGTATATAGTTGTGTCTTTATCATGGTAACGGTCGAGAAAAAGTGTCTAGCAACTTGTACCTTATCTGTTTGGACTTAGTCTATTTGTTTCGTAATTTTTATTTTAACAACAATTTATTTCCCTTTTCTAATCATTAACCTTGAGTTTTACTCGAATGAGGATGTGAACGAGTCATGCATGTCTATTCCGTCGTAACGGTCATGTATGCGTAATTCAGCTACCATGTTGGTTTATTACTTTTGGTGAAAGTTAGAATATCCATACCATATATCATTCTTCATCCTAACCCTTGGTTAAACTCGAATGAGGATGTGATCGAACACACATGTCTATTCCGTCGTTACGGCCATGTATGTGTGATTCAGCTGCCTTGTTGGTGTGGTACTTTTGGTGAAAGATTGTTAGAATGATCAACCCTAAGCCTTATAATAAAAAAACCCATTTTACCTTTATAAACTTGTTACTCCTTAGCTCTAGTGGTGGAGATGTGTATCCTTGCCAAGCCTATGATAGAATACTCGTCACGGCCGAGGAATTGAGCGAATTACTTACGTGTTACCACATAGATTAGTTGAGTGATTTGAGTGTTTTCATCTACCTATTTCGTGAGGTGTTTGGTTGTGTACTTGTAATAGATCAAATAAATGCTTAAACAGAAAAATCCTTAGGGATACATTTTTATAAACTTCTAAAGGCTACTTGAGGACAAGTAGGATTCAAGTGGGGGGATATTTGATGACATCAAATAACGTTACTTTTATAGCATCATTTATCCCATGTAAATAACCCATTTAGTTTAATTATTGCAAAGAATTGTTACTTAATCGTTTGTATTTGAGAATTGCAGTAATTATGGAGTACTTGGTGAAGATTAGCAAAAATGGCACGCATTCTAGAGCTTAAACAAAGACATTTGAAGATTACTGTTCTGACATACTATACGGCGTATCCATCAAGGAAGATACGGCGTATCTGTGCCTACACTTCACCAAAGACCACAAAGGAACAAGGATCAATGCGTCGTATCTAGAGAATTCTATACGCCGTATTCAAGTTATGGTAATAAAATATTCTGGAAGATATCAAACTTGGTCCCTACTCTAAGAAACCCCCGATACGGCGTATTGACCTCAGTCAATACGCCGTATCGACCAAATTCAAGACCTTATAAATAGAAAACCTAAAAATGGGTTTTCAGTGTGCTAAATGTAAAACCCACATGAAAATACCAGGAAGTTTAAAAACTTAATAAATAATAAAATCTTACAAGTAAACGCATGAAATTAATATATCACGACAAATTATATTCAAGAAATTAAAATTTACGAAAAACACGAATACGCGAGAATACGAAAATTTGTCACGAAAAATAAAAGTTAATCTTTCTTTTTGGGCTTCCTAGCCGACGCCCCACTTCAGAAGAAAAAGGCCCATTTTAAATAATGATGACCCAAGCCCAATGTTCTATATATATTAACCAAGTCTAAGTATCAAGTCTTTTAAAAAAAAAAAAAATTAAAGGAAACCCTAGTTCTTCTATATTCGGCCGGCACACCACAAGGGAGAAAACAAGAAGAAATTTTGATCTTTTGGTTCGTGATCCATTGGTGTTTACGTGTTCTTGTCATTCCTAGATCGATCCCCGTAATCGGTACATGATTAACTCTTTCTTTTCCTTTTTAATTCTTAAGGTATGCATGCATGAAACATGAAATAACATGAAATCATAGATCCATATATGAAATTATACAAGAAAAGTATGTTAACCATGACGTAAAATAAATATTACATGTTGCGAAATCATTACATTTGCTTGGGATTTAAAGTAAATAGAAAACCTAAAAACGGGTTTTCAGTGTGCTAAATCATATTTTCGATACCTAAATCATAAAAATAAATTTTTAGAGGAGAAGAAGAGCAGAATATGTCTTGCAACGTAATTAATTCCATAGGAAACAACTTGTAATCTCATATACTCTTGTAATAGTTCAATTTTTGGTATCATTCGTTAACTCGGTTAGTTTACCTAGGCTAAATTATTACTCTTGTATTGATTATGACGTTTGAAGGCTAATACCTTTGGGTATTAGCCATTATTATGATGATATGAATGTTTGGTTTTTTTTATCTCGATTGCTTAATTTATCATGGATTGCTTGTATATGTTTACCAGTTTATACTCGTTTGCGTGCTTTTGTATGAGACCTATCATTCAACTGGATCTGATGATACGGACCAAGTAATCTAGATGCCGGGATGGCTCTCCATATACTTATTTATACATCTAGACCAATAGCATCACAAATAATAACCTATCTTTGCCCTTAGATTATGAGCTTAGTTAGACCGGAAGGTGGCCCTTGGGATCAATGAGTACGTTCTCAATTAATTGGTAAAGACTTGGTTAGTGGACTACTAGTGTATGAATTGCCGTTAAGCAGTAAGTGGGTAAAGTCTTTATGAGCTAGAGTTTAACAAGATCACCATTGCTTTAATCCCTAAGATAGATTATAATCAGTAAATAAGGATAATTTACGCGGATACGTTTAATTGTGACAGAATTCTTCGTATCTAGGTCTTAAGAAGAAGTACCGCATAAGTCTTAAGAATGATATGCCGCCTCAAGATAAGTAATCATTGCACTAAATAAACAAACCAACGTTTTGATTGGATTAATAATGGTTAATGCAGTTTTCTTATATTTGGCTAGACTGTTCTTTTATCTTTTGTCAATTTGCTTGCGTGTGTTTTAGTGTCTTAAGTTGATTTTAGTCACCACAAAACCCATGCCAGTCTCTTAGTCTGAAAACCCCCTTATCTGTTAGATTTAGGATTAACATAGGTTTAGCATAGGTTTGACACAAAATAGAATTAACTTAGTTTAGATAACCAAAATATTAATAAACTGAAAGATTGTTTCTCGCTCTTAGTGATCGACGCCCTACTTACCACGAAACTCCCATCGACCGGGTACACTGCCGGTTAAAATGTTGTTTTTCGTAAAGTAGGCAAAATATAAATTTAAAAAATGAAACATAAATTACAACCACACAATGACACATCAGAGAGAGGAGAAAGAGGTAAATCACCATTTAAGTTTAGTTTCTTATGTTTTGATATATGTTATAACTAAACATTGTCTTGATCAGGGGCGGACCACCTTGGTAAGAGTGTAATTAAGATGAGCTAAGTCGATAACTGTCAATTTTGAAACTCAACTCGAGCCAAACTATGTATTGACGCTCGAGCTTAGGCTTGGTTAAATAATGACTCGACTTGCTTACTAGTATAAGAATATTAATAACAAGATATAAAAAATTAATATAGCTTGACTTTTATTTTGAGTTCCACTAGACTCGAATATTTTATATAATAAAATAATTACATCATTTTGGAGTTTTTTATGTGATTTAATCTTATATAAAAAAAGGAACAATCAGAACACTTAATTTTGACACGTAGAAAAAATCGTACGATCTAATTGGTTAAAAAGTCAAAACTGAATCAAATTTGGTCAAAATTGAATATTTGGGTAAAAGAATTTGGTGGAGGAAAAAACAAATAAAAATATATGTGTCAAATTTATGAAAAACAAAAACTTAGAAAAAAAGCGGTAATTAATAAAACTTTAGTGGATGAATTTTAAATAAATAATATTGAGTTAAGTGTAAATCTATAAGTTTCCATGTTTTAATAACTTCAAAAAAATAAACAAATAACCTCTTAGATTTTATACCTCTATACTTTATATTTTAAAAACACAACATATATGTTGTCTTAAAAATACAACATATCCTCATTGGCCGCGAAGGTTCACCTGCGCCGACTTCGGACTATCCAAAAGGGTAGTCGCCTTGTGATTAGTCTGCTCGCAATGTCAAGTGGAAACACAAGAATACTAAAAAAATACAACATATATGTATATATGTATATATATATTATATGTGTAATATAAATATAGATATAATATAAATATAATATATATATATATATTATATAAATATATATAAATATATATATATATATATAATAAATATATTATATAGACCCCCCTCCTCCCCACAAAAATGACCCAATACGACAATTTTTTAAAGTATTTTTTCTTTTCTTCAACATTGAGTCAATTTGTTGTTTGTGTTATTAATACTGATGCAGATATATGAATGGAGTTAAGTTTTTTAAATGTCTTTTCAATTGTATAATTTTCATTAAGTATTATATAAACAAACAAATATATTTTAAGGTCAAAAGTAGAAGAAAAAAATAATTTAAAAAAGTCTATTTGGACATTAATTTAGACGGTGGAGTATATATAAAAATATATATCTATATATATATAATATAAGAAGGATATGAATTAAATAAAACCGCATATTCACATTCAACCGACTTAGAATTAGATGCATCTCTAATAATCTAGATGCATTATAATGCATCATACTGTGTTTTTCTACTTTTTAAATAGATGCATATATGTATATTAGATGCATTTCATGATTTCTATTTTTTGTTTTCTCTACATGTTCCAAAATCAAGAAAAATCAAATTGCACCAACTACATATATAAAACATCAAATTAACTATCGAAACTCAATAATGTGCAACTAAATGATAACAAATACATCTAAATTCAAGTGCATTTGCAATCAAATATTGGTTTTAGTCACTTCTCCACACTCTTATTTAAAAATTACTTCTCACGTGCACTGGATCCTATATAATATATATTATATATATTATTATATATATATATATATATATATATATATATATATATATATATGGACAAGATTATTAATATCAAAATGAAAGTACGAATTATTGTGTATATAGGTAAATAGACGATGTTATACGTATACGAACAACTCATGTTTTTCTTCTTTATGAGTTTAAGGAAGAATATACGAAAATATATATTTTTAATATATGCTTTCAATAAGGACTCATTGTTATTCCATTTTATAAGTTTATCACATGCGTACACGTGTTTTAATATTAAATAATTATAATTAACACACAACAATGTAATTAGCATTCTTTGTTTAACATGGTAGGAAACATTTATTATAACTGTTATAATTGTTTAAATTAAGAGAAACTCACATTCACAATTAAATTAAGAGAAACTCAAATTAAGATAAACTCACATTCACAATTACTACCAAGGAATTTAAAACAGATTCGGGTTTTGGATTTCCCATCGGGTTTGGGTTTTTTTGCCATCAACAACTACCAAGATCGTATGATTGTTACCGTCTAGCTTTAACAATTACAACTGGTTCCTCTCGCTTTGATAGCGATGTATTACACGGATGTCGTTCTAGTTCTAGATTAAAATATCGATACACATAGCAAGAGAAACTTTGCAAATCAATAGAAGTTCACCGGAGACGTATATAAAACGAGGCGGTCAGCCCGTGTTATGCTGCGGGTGATGTCCTCTTAAAGACAAAAAACGACAGTTCTTATAAATCAATATAATCTGTTCCATAATCACGAATGGCAGCCCTAACTGCCAAAAGTAGCAGATAAATTTTACAAAGAAAATCATGGAACAAACGACGTGTACATTACGATATAAAAAATATGTAGTACTTGAGATCCTTGTACTTGATTTTGTTTTTCAGCTTGAAAACGGCCAACGGCGCTCAAGAACTCTCCCACAATAGATCTGATGTGTTCATTTAGTGGTTTTGCAAAAGCATAATGTTACAGAATGTTCAAATTCAGTCGGTATACCTGTGTTTGTCACGAATAACTTTTCCTAAATGCGTGCCTTCTTCCTCTTTTTCACAATCCCGACTTCCTCTTGTTTGACACCAGCAATTTCTTTTGCAACAAACATAAGTGTTGTGGGTTAAGCCAAAATGACTTCTTTTGACTTGCACAAAAGTGTTGTGAGCCAAAATGACTTCTTTTTTTCATAGAAATACCTCATTTAAAAAAGTCATTTATATACCTTTTGAGAAGTTTAGGCTACACTGAAATATCTTCCAATGCATATTGGCTTTGTCTAATCTGGACATAACATCAACTATAGTTTCAGGCCCTTTAAACATAAAAAAACAAACAAAAACTGAAAAAACATTATCCAACCTAGAATCCGTCTCGAAACAATTTTGCAGAGAATTGGTTTGAATGAACAAAAAGTGTTTGATCTTGAAGCCAAACCGCCTTGCCATTTAAAAGTCTTGTTTTGACCCATTTCGAACTGAACCCAATTTGACATGTTGTGCAACCCGCCTATTCTCGTCACCTATCCCAACACATGCTAAAGTTAGCTTCAAACTGACCAAGAAGCAACATTCATATATTTTTTGGATCGTTATTATACGCTGAAACCCAAAGGGTTCCATTCAGTTTAATTGGTTTAGGCTCCAGTTTCTAAATCAGGCTGTCGGCCCGCCTATTATGACCCAAACCTGTTCTGACCATAACCTGTGGTGGCCCATTACAGGATCTGCCCAACCCGTCCATGACAGTAATGGAATTTTTTTATTGTCGCTTATATCTAAAGCATTTTCAACTGGTAATCCAGTATTCAAAAATTAGAACCTGCAATTCTACAGGTGCACATTGCTAAACTACCGTACTGTAAAATCGATTTTCACATTCATGTGTTGAAAAGTATCACTTGGAAGGGCGTATAAAAAGGTGATAGACTATCATGTTTGTATAAAAAGATAGCAAAGGTATGCATAACATTTAATATGTTATCTTTAGCTTATGATTAGGACTACATATTATTACAGCAGTAGTCAAATAAATAAATAAAATGATAGCTGAGGCATTTTAATAAAACATAATCTGTTTGCGACATCAAAACTTTCTCACCAACTAAGCGCGTTCCCCTTTTTTTAATTTGACCCATTTTTCTCTATTTGATTTTGCAAAAATATAAATCTTGTCAGATATAATATGGGAATAAGAGTAAAAAAGAAATACCAAATAACTCTATAAAGGAAGTAAGCCTTACTGTGTTGCTCGAACTTGAGCCTTAAGAAAGCCAAGAACTATGTTGGAAGCCATGAGATAATCTCATAACGCCTTTTCATCCTTCCAAGCGAGATCCTAGTTGCTGCATGGTTGCTATAGCACAATATTAAAGCCTTAATGCAGCTTCTTGATTTTTCATTTCGAGAAATCGAGTTTAATCCTTTCGTGTAATAATCCTCCGCTTTAGCAAGATCACCGTTACTATAAGCTTCGTTTCCCCTTACACAAATCACAGTCATTGGTTTAAACTGACCTTTATCCACTATTTACTAACAAATAGCATAACAGTAAAAGACAATGGCATTTCGTAAGACTCTAGTAACATTTAAGGTAAAACAAAGAGTACTCACTCTATGTTGCAGCATCATTGTTAGCAACAGTTTCAACATTTAAACTTGGTGGTGCAACACCAGTAGTGGTGACAGTTGTGTGTGCATGATCAGTCAAAACACACGTCGGGACATTGCCAAAATCAGCTTCATGGTGCACTTCAGAGCTCATTGGGTCTTCTTGTGGCGTTCTTTTTCGCTTCTCGCTACTTGATGGGCACTCGAGGTTTTGAGTACATTGGTTGAAGACAATCTCTGCAGACGATGGTTCAGCAAAACCTGAAATAGAGTTGGAAAGACCAAGTAAATACCCAAAACGTAAACTCAAACTAAGATCGTTAAAATGAAAATAGATCTCAAACAAAGAAACTAGCCTCCTAAACGAAGAGAGGGAAGTTCGGCATTCTGTGTATGTAGGATGGCACAAGCATAGCGGGCATCCTCATTTAGACTTGAAATTTTAGTAAATCGCATAGCATCAAACTATAAGATAAAAAATAAGCTGGTACTTCATCACGATGTCAAAAGGTTTGGCTCGTATTTACAAGTGCTTAACCGGATAAATGGGTATGCGAACCCGCCATGGCTGCAAACACTAATCTGGGTGTGCTGCCCCACCAAGATACATGCCGCTTTAACCCATCATGTACCAGCAACACATAAGCAATAGAATCATCATTGACTACCAAAAAAATTTCCACACTAAATACAATGGCTGCCAACTTAGAAAAATAATTGCCACACATTAAAATTCAATCCGTTTAACAAACATAACTTTGCAAACATAATATGTTACCATCGCATCAGCAGACATTAAAAAGAGCAAACATCAGCAAAGCGTGAGATAAGCATACGCCAAAGGTGTTTCTATAAAAATATTACCTGTCGGCTATGCTTATTTTGCGGCTTATGAGCCTTTCACCATCATTACATATCCGTCACTATCATCGCACACCATGAATAGCATCAACGAAAGGAGCGCTGGCATTAAAGAAGCATGAGTGATGAGGTTTCATTTTATGCACTTTTTAGGGGTCATTTAACCCCTTAAATCATGAAAATATCTCCAAAATACGTGCTTAATCATTTCTTTTTGTGTTTTTAACACTTGGATGGATTTTGGAGGAAATACACGTGACTTGGGCTTATTTGGAGAAGAAACGGACAAAACTACGACTCTATACCAAAGTCTCTTGAAGAATTCTGTGGTGCCTGGAGACGGCGTCGCCATTTCTTACGACGGCGTCATATCATACAAGAGTCGGCATCAGGATTTCTAAGACGGCATCAGAATGTAACCGCCTTAAAAGAAACCCTAGAAGATTCAGCGGAGCAACGACGTCAGAAAACCTGCGACGCCGTCTTGGCCTATTTCCTATATATACAAACTCGTTTTAAGGTTTTGAAGTGTGTAACTTTTGGGAACCGAACCCTAATATTAGAATACTATTATAGCTTCTCTTTAGGGCATTTTTAGGTTGTCAAAACCCCTTTGTAACAACCTTAATTACATGTTTTAATCAAGTGAGATCTCCTATCTTTTATCATTAAATATGTGTATGTGTTGCATAATTGATTCTTGTTCTTCACTTCCTTTTAACATGCTAGGCTAGATCCCTTTAGTATTTACTTATGATTGCATCAAATTTAGTTTGTAGATCCTTTTAATATTGCTTCTTGTGATGGATGTGCGCGTTAGGCTTTAGAAAACTAACGATAAGATATTAAATTAGCATAGACGTTTAGGGAAACACGAGTGTGTAGAAAAGATATCATTGGTAATGGTCTTCATACTACGTTACGCCTAATATGATTGATCCCTATTAAGTGTTTTAAATGCATGTAATGTACTCATAAGGGCCTTGTCATAGTCTTCATACTACCTTACTTGTGCGTTGCCTTAACAGAATATTACGTAGACGGCGGGTTCGTGTAACTCGTTCATAAATTAGGAAATACTTACACAGATCGTCATAAGTGTGACAAAGCAACGGAATTAGGAGAAGCAAACTAGGGAGTAGTGCATGATTAAGTAAATATGTTCGTTTATAATATTATTATCACCAAAGTAGTTTAGAATTATTTTTAGTTTAATTAATTAAATCCAAACCAATCTCTCAAACCAATGATTTTTACCTGCTTTTATAGAATATTAAAATACAAAAAGAATCTTCTTTTAACCCCTTAGACCTTTGTTAAATTATGTTCGAGCTTTCCCAACCTATACCCCTAGAGAACGATAACAACCCTCGAGTCTTGCCATACTACACTACAATGGTTAGGTGCTCTGCCTAGGGAGTTGTAAAACTAGTGTGTTTACAACAACCGCACATCAAGTTTTTGGCGTCACTGCCGGGGGAATAGTTAGGTTTCGAATTTTATCTAGCTTAGGTCAACTCACTAGATTCCTTTCTAGTGAGATTTTATTTCCGTCAATTATCTTTCTTTAGTCTATCTTTTTTTTGTGTTATTTGTTTCTTAAAACTTTTCGTTGACCTCTATGGGAGACGAAAATCCTATCCGTACTCTTGGAGATTACTCCAGACCCAGTCGTGAGGGCTATCGAAACACCATTGAGATCTTCGATGGGAATAATGTGGTGCCTCTGCGATCCAACACCATCTGGTTGGTGCAAAACGGATGCTCATTCCACAGACTTCGGTCTGAGGATCCAAACCAACATCTTAAGGACTTTCTAAACCTTGTGGACTCACTTGACCTTGATGTTGCAAATAAGGAAAGGACGCGCTTGCATTTATTTTAATTTTCCCTTTGCGATCAAGCTAGCAATTGGCTTGAACGTTGTTGGGAATTATAGATTTGATGAGACAAAATAAATAAAAGAATGAAACATAAGGACTAAATCGTCAAGATTGGAATTCTACAAGCTGGTGGAGAATTATGGAAGATTTAGTCAATGATATCATAAGATAAAGATTCTGGAAGATCTCCTTAAGAAGATAAAAATAACAGAAGATATTTCTTAATGTTTAAAAGATTTACTTGTTTATATCTTTGTATTAACTTCATTTGTAAGTCATGATCTCTCTATATAAAGAGATCATAGACACATAATTTTAGTATCCAAAAAAAGATGTGTGTGTGTGTGTGTGTGCAAGAGTTAGAGATGTAGACGTCTATAGTGGTGGTGTAGCCTCAAGGTCAAGGTAACTTGATCTTGTTACCGATTAGTTGTAATCGGTATATTCTGATTAAATATAATTGGCGCTTGGAGTGTATGATAATGAACAAAAAGCTTGTTGAATAACTTTATTCATTATGCTATTTCCGCTATGCATATTCTTTATGTTCATTGTTATTATTATCCTAGATATAAGTTCTAAACAAACTGAGCTTAAACGATCTAAGGAGTTCTATCAGACTCCACAATTGGTATCAGAGCCACGGGGCTCTTGATCTAGGATCTACAAGGTGTGTTTGATGTCGAGTTTATGAAGAAAAGAAGGTTCAAGTTTTCTGTTTTGGGTACTAGTCATATTCGGCAACATTAGGGTTTGTCAAACCCTAATTATAATCAAAATAAAAAGCATGTTTTTATGTATAAACGACATCAATGGAAGGGAAACAAGTGTTTCTTGGTTCGATATCAATGTTGTGTTACACTAAACACGATGCTTCGTTTAAGGAAAATGCTAATTTGTGACGGATTCATGACAGCTTTGTGACACTAAAAAGCGTCGTCTGGATACTTTAAAAAAAAGGTAACCTTAAACAGTGGTTACAAGTTAGTACTGCTCGCGTTGATGTTTCTACTGCCAAGGTAAAACATTATACTGCTAGCCTTATCTTTGAAGGTTAGTGCTGCTGCTTATGATTATTAGTGCTGCTTATGTAAGTTAGTGCTGCCAGGAGACGTTAATACTGCCAAGTAACTGGTTAATGCTGCCAAAGAAAGATTAGTGCTGTCAGTTCATGTTAATGTTGCTATCACTAAAGGTTAATGTTGCCATTTTATACTTAGTGCTGCTAGTATAATTAATACTGCTAGTATATTTTTAATGCTACCAATATTAAGTTTCTACTGCTAGGGTAAATTTAAGCAGTTACTACTATTCGATTAAAAGTAGTTACTACTGCTTGGGCTTAAAAGATACCACTGCTAGCTGTGTTCCATATTGGATAACACACACAGGATTGGATCTCGGTTAGAATAGGATTTTAAATGTTATATGGCTAGTTTTGGATTTATTGTTTGAATTAGTTACGGAGATTATTGATTAACACCTATAAATTAAAGTGGAGTTTCATAGGTTTGTGTTCTTATCTTATCTTAAACGGCTTACAACGTTTACAGATAACTTGTTCGTGCTTACAATGGTGTAATGAAGACTTGTCAGAATCTAGCAAAGATTTATTTATAAGTTTGGAGTCACATGGATAGTACAAGATATAAGACACAAGTTTGGGTTGTTCTACTTCAGCATCAAGTTTGTGATACTTAGTTTTCTTCATTAGTAATCATTACATAGAGCTTACAGAATTAAAGATTCAAGAAATGGTTAACATATGGGTTTCAGGGGAAGCTTATTGTTAAAATGTTTAACCATTTACATGCATCATCGAGGTAAAGGTTTTTACTACTGCTAGTCATTATTACTACTGCTAGTGTGAGTTTCTACTACTCAAGTTCATTTTTCTTATTGTGCGTCATGGAGGGTAATTTGAAGAGTTAGAAGGCTTGGATTAGAAGTGTGATATTGGTTTGTAGTGGTAAAGATCAAAGTTGCTTATATTCATATGTCCCTTATTGGATTATGACAAAAAGGGGAAGAAGATGTTAATTCTTATTATGCGTCATGGGGGGTAGTTCAAGTCATTGGAAAGTTTAGGTTAGAAGTGTGATATTGGTTTGTAGTGGTAAAGATCAAAGTTGCTTATATTCATATGTCCCTTATTGGATTATGACAAAAAGGGGAAGAAGATGTTAATAGGTATAATTGGCAACTTGTAGATCCTTGGTATGGCATGGTACAAAGGAAATCTGATTAAGGGGAAGTTTTGTTTCATTCAAGGAGATGATTACATCTCAAAATCATTAAGATTGGAATTCTACAAGCTGGTGGAGAATTATGGAAGATTTGGTCAATGATATCATAAGATAAAGATTCTGGAAGATCTCCTTAAGAAGATAAAGATAACAGAAGATTTTTCTTAATGTTTAAAAGATTTACTTGTTTATAACTTTATGTTAACTTCCTTTGTAAGTCATTATCTCTCTATATAAAGAGATCATAGACATATAGTTTTAGTATCCAGAAAAACGTGTGTGTGTGCAAGAGTTAGAGATGTAGACGTCTATAGTGGTGGTGTAGCCTCAAGGTCAAGGTAACTTGATCCTGTTACAGATTAGTTGTAACCGTTATATTCTGATCAAATATAATTAGGGCTTAGAGTGTATGATAATGAAGGAAAACTTTGTTGAATAACTTTGTTCATTATGCTATTTCCGCTATGCATATTCTTTATGTTCATTGTTATTATTATCGTAGATATAAGTTCTAAACAAACTGAGCTTAAACGATCTAAAGAGTTCTATCAGACTCCACAAACGTCTTCCTGCAAGATCTATCTCCACCTGGGAAGATCTTACTACTCGTTTCCTTACTCAATTCTTTCCACTAGGAAGGATAGTAAAACTCCAAAATAACATCTTGATGTTCTAACAACATCATGGTGAATTCTTCCCTGAAGCATGGACTCGTTTTAAGGACTTACTCCAAAAAGTCCCTCATCATGGCATCGGTCTTTGGCTCCAAGTCCAAATATTTTATGACCATGTCAATCTCGCCACAAGGCAAACCATCGATCAAGCGGCAGGTGGTAAGCTACGTGAAAAAAATGCCGAAGAATCATAGGTACTAATAGAGGACCTCGCCCTCTATGACAACGAAAGTTGGAATGACCCAAGGATTTAGCTAAACCGGTCAAGGCAATATCTTTTCCTAAAGATGTCTCTAGTACATCCGACCGTCGTCTCATCAGGCTCAAGAATCAAGTTTAACGCTTGATGGAAGCTCATCTTGCTCCTAAACCACCTGTTCAAGTGAACAAAATTACTTCTTCATGTGAGATCTGCAGTGGTCCCCACGACACTCAATACTGCATGGAGAATCCCGAGCAAGCCTTTGTTGATTACACATCCTCGCGTACTGACAAAGCGGGAGGCAAGTGATACACTTTCAAACCTGAGCCAAACAACATTGAAGATACTTATAATCCGTCATGGAAAAGTCACCTAAACCTTAGGTGGAGGCAACCTCAAAATTCTCAAAACAATTTTCAACCCAACGTGTTGGGAATTTTGAGTTACTACTGCCAGTACTACTTTTACTATGGGTTCAGATCTGACACTACTGCTAAAGACTGAAGAAATAGACTCCAAGTAGTTAGTACTGCTGTTATATTAGTTAGTATTCAGTACATGTTAGTATGCAGTATAGTTAGTACTGTCAGTATTATATAGTTAATTTTTATTGCTAACGTGATATGCATAAAGATATATTACGGAATAGATATGTTTATCATTTTACGCATTTTGTAAGCCATTAGGGTATGCGTTTTGTAAGCCCATTAGGGTTTCCTTGGTGTATAAAAGG
Source organism: Tanacetum coccineum (assembly GCA_026074375.1). Lineage (NCBI taxonomy): Eukaryota > Viridiplantae > Streptophyta > Magnoliopsida > Asterales > Asteraceae > Tanacetum > Tanacetum coccineum. The sequence goes on along the minus strand of BQNB010004445.1, from coordinate 48,255 downwards.
AACCCTACGGCATAGTTAGAATTATCAATTCATAGTTAGTTATTCTGTAACCTAGGCAGAATATTTGCAATCAATATATCTAAAGTTTTTAGTATTCTTTGTTCTTCTTTGTATTACAAGTTAGATTCCGCATAACTTGTAGTATTCACAATCATAGTTTCTCATATAGTTAGTTTGGATTTATCCAAGTTAACTAAGCTTTAACAGGCTAGAAGATCTGTTCATTGGGACTTCACAAGTGGTATCAGAGCTTGTGGAGAAACTCTGAATAAGAAGAACTTTATCAGATCTAGATCTCTTCCTATAAAACACAATGTCTGGTGAAGAACCTGCAACACAAATAGCACCAGTAGAATCTCCTCAAATGGTGTCTACTGTAAAACTTCCTATCCTCAAGAAGGGTGAATATACCCTTTGGAGCATGAGGATGGAGCAGTATCTCACTAACACAGATTATAGTTTGTGGCAAGTGATCTTGAATGGTTATGGTCCTATACAAGTAACAACAGATGAAAATGGTGTTGAAACTGAAGTACCTCCAAAGACTGCTCAAGCATTATTAACAAGACAAAGAGAAAGAAAAGCTAAAAGTATTTTGCTTTTAGCTATTCCTGATGAGTATCAACTAAAGTTCCATGCAATAAAGGATGCAAAAACTCTGTGGGCTGCTATCAAGAGTAGGTTTGGTGGTAATGTTGAATCTAAGAAGATGCAAAAGAATGTTTTGAAGCAACAATTTGAAAACTTTTCTGTATCTGACACAGAATGCCTAGATAAAGCATATGATAGGTTTCAAAAACTTATCAGCCTACTAGAAGTTCATGGTGCAGCTATTTCTAATAAAGATGCAAATCAGAAATTCTTAAGAGCTCTACCTTTATCATGGAATAATGTTTCTTTAATTATGAGGAACAAAGCTGGTATAGATGATTTGGATATTGATGATCTATACAATAATCTAAAAGTGTTGAAGCTGATATCAAAGGTTCCTCTGGATCATCTTCAAACTCTCAGAATGTGGCCTTTCTCTCTACAGAAGACACTAGCAGCAGTAATGAAGTTAGTACTACTAATGGTGTTCCTACTGCAGCAGGCCATAATTCTTAGGGACAATCCCCTTCATCATCATATATTGATGAACTAATGTACTAATTCTTTGCAAATCAGCCAAGTAGCCCACAACTGGATAATGAAGACCTAGAGCAGATTGATCATGATGATTTGTAAGAAATGGACATTAAATGACAGGTGGCCATGCTTTCTATGAGGGTAAAGAGATTCCATAAGAAGACTGGAAGGAAAATAATCTTTAATGGCAAAGAACCTATAGGTTTTGATAAAAACTAAGGTTAAATGCTTTAACTGTCATAGAAGGGGCCATTTTGCAAGGGAATGTAAAGCACCAAAAAAATAAAGGGAACAGGAATAGAGATGTCGGGCATAGGAGCAGGGACAACACCAGAAGGACTGTACCAGTAGAGACCTCTGATTCATTGGTTGTTCAAGACAATGCTTTGATTGCCCAAGATGGATTAGGATATGACTGGAGTTATGTAGCTCAAGATGAACCAACTAAGTTTGCTCTCATGACCTACACTTTAAACTCCTCAAGGTCTGACACAAAGGTACAATCTTGTTCTAAAAACTGTGTGAAAACATATGAAAAACTTTAAAAACAGCTTGATGAATAGAAACAAACTCTTAGTAAGGCTAATCTAGAAATTGTAGCTTATTAGTTAGGCCTGGAATCTGTAGAGGCTCAATTAGTTATTCATCAAAAAATGAAGTTGTCTATGAAGAAAAGATTGCAGTCTTAGAATTTGAAGTAAAAGACAAAAGTAATGCTATCACTAGACTTAAAAATTAGTTAGATGAAACCTTAAGAGAAAAAGACAATTTGAATGCTAAACTAGAACAGTTTGAAACATCTTCTAAAAACTTTAAAAAATTGATCAATAGTTAATTAAGTGCTAAAGATAAAACTGGTCCAGGATATGGAGATCAATTGAATGAAAATGATTCAAGTGGTAGTGAATTGTTTAATAGTGTATTTGATAGTCGTTCAAGTGATGGAGATGACAATCAAATAAATAATAAGTTCAAAAAGGATAATGGATATCATGTTGTTCCTCCTCCTTTAACTAGGAACTACATGTCTCCACAAGCTGACCTATCTTTTGCAGGATTTGATGATTCTGTTTATAGGCCTACAACAAATTAAACTAGTGCTAGTGTGTCTCAAGTTGAAGCAAGTACCTCTCAAACTAGCAATACTAGTGTAGAAATGCCTAGAGTTAAATCTGTTAGGCCTAGTGGAGTTATCATTGAAGATTAGGTTAGTGATGTTGAGGACATTTTTTAATCTAGTGATTTGCAAGCAATAAACAAACCTAGTTTTAAAAGGATTGAGTTTACTAATGCTAGGAATGAATCTGTTAAACCTAAACAAGCTGAAAAACCTAGGATGATCACTCAAAATCCTAAGGTAGATAGAAGAGCTTGGAATGGACAAATGACTCAAAAACTGGGGTTAGGATTTGGGTTTACAAAGAAAGCTTGTTTTGTTTGTGGCAGTTACAGCCATCTAATAAAAGACTGTGATTTTCATGAAAAGAGAATGGCTAAATCTGTTTTGAAAGATATGGGAAAAGTTACTGGTCATAGGGAAGTTAGACCAGTTTGGAACAACACTCAGAGAATAAATCATCAAAATAAATTTGTTCCATCTGCAGTCTTAACAAGGTTTGGAAGAGTACCAGTTAGTGCTGCCAAGCAAAGCTCTTTCAGAGCAGCAGCATCAACTGGTGCAGTCAAACAAGTTAATACTGCTACCCATACAAATAGAGTGAATGTTTCAAAAACAAGAACAAATACTTTTCATAAGTCACATTCACCTATTAGAAGGCCTTTTCATAAATCAACAGCACCAAACACCAGTATTTCAAATGAAATAGTTAATACTGTCAGAGTAAAGGGTGTTAATACTGCTGGGCAAACAGCAGTTAGTGCTGTTAAGGGTAATGGGGTCACTGCTATTAAGGCCTCAGCAGGTTGTGTTTGGAGACCCAAAATGACTGATTTAAACAATGTCTCCAAAGACAATAGTGGACCGTGGGTCTCAAAAAGAGTAAATTATATAGATCCACAAGGCAGACTCAAGTCAGTAGTGGCTTGGGTCCCCAAGAGACACTGACTCTCTTACTTTTGTGTAGGGAAATCCACAACAAGCTTTGAAGAACAAAGGAATATTTGACAGTGGATGTTCCAGGCACATGACAGGGAACAAAGACTTCCTTACTGACTATCAAGACATTGATGGAGGTTTTGTTGCCTTTGGTGGTGGTACTAGAGGAGGTAAAATAACAGGTAAAGGAAAGATAAGAACAGATAAGTTAGACTTTGAAGATGTGTTTTTTGTAAAGGAACTAAAGTTTAATCTTTTCTCTGTCTCACAAATGTGTGACAAGAAAAACAGTGTTCTTTTCACTGAAACTGAATGTCTTGTTTTGTCTCCTGATTTTAAGCTACTTGATGAAAGCCAAGTACTGCTTAGAGTTCCCAGGCAAAGCAATATGTACAGCTTTGATTTAAGGAATGTTGTTCCTTCTGGAGATTTAACTTGTTTGTTTGCAAATGCCACAATTGATGAGTCTAAATTATGGCATAGGAGGATGGGTCATGTGAATTTTAAAACAATGAATAAACTTGTGAAGGGAAACCTTGTAAGAGGAAAGATTTTTGTAAATGACCATACTTGTGTTGCTTGTCAGAAGGGAAAGCAACACAAGGCTTCCTGTAAGACCAAGCTTGTGAGCTCTATCAGCCAACCCTTACAGATGTTGCATATGGACTTATTTGGTCCAACATCTGTTAGGAGTATCAACCATAAGACATATTGCCTTGTAGTGACTGATGACTTTAGCAGGTTTAGCTGGGTTTTCTTCTTAGCCTCAAAGGATGAGACAAGTGGGATTCTTAAGAGATTTATAATAGAAATAGAAAACCAATTAAACCATAAGGTTAAAATAATCAGGTGTGATAATAGGACAGAATTCAAAAATAGAGAAATGAATGAATTCTGTAGATTAAAAGGGATAAAAAGGGAATTTAGTGTTGCCAGAACTCCACAACAAAATGGAGTTGCTGAGAGAAAGAATATGACTCTAACTGAGGTTGCTAGGACTATTATAGTTTTCGTTTATTTACCGGTTTATTGTATCATTATAAATTAATAATCTTAAGACTATATCTCGTTCTTTTATCGGTTTCCTAAGATAATAGAAGTTTTAGTGAAATTTACTAAGTATAGAAATTTATAGATTTTTCGACATGACCTATTCGTTTATACGACGTTTTCCATATTTTCAAAAATTCAATGTTTTCCCTTAATCAATCAATGTTGCAAATATCTACGTGTTTTAATATATATTAGACGAGATCGAATAAGAATAAAAATAAGTAAAACTATACACATCATCGCGTATTTAAAACATAAACAAATCAAAACTCACCCTTAGAAACTTTGTCGGGTCGCGGGTCAAAAATAAACTAAAGTCAACACCACTTAGTGGGTTGTTTGGCTAGACGAAAAAAAGACAAAACCAAACGCACCCTTAGGGGCTGTTAAACAGCGAACCAACACCCCTTATAGGCTGTAAAACACAGATCCAAACACCCCTGTTGGGCCGTAAAATTAGCAAACAAACACCCCTTAGGGGCTGTTAACACGCCGAAACACCCAAAAACTCAATCAAGCAACAAGAAAAGTAAATAAACTTAACAAACAAAGCCATACTTATTTAGTTATTTGTTTTTAAAAGAAAAAGTAACCATCCAAACACGAGGAAATGAGGAGTGACGTTGTGGTGGTGGTGAAAGGTGGTTTAGGCAGCGGCTGGCGGAGGTGATGATGTGGCGATGGAGATGGGGACGGTGTGGCTGGTGGCGAGTGGTGATAGTGGTGTTGGTTGGTGGAGACAATGATGGTGGCGTCGGCTGTAGAGATGGTGGTGGCGGTGAGGATAGTGGTGGTAGTATGGTGCGTCGGTGGTGGTGGAGATAGCGACGAGGTGGAGATGGTGGTGATGTGATGCGGTGGTGTAGAGGTAGGTGGTGTGTCGGCTGTGGTGGAGTGAACGACGGCGGGTGGCCGGAGTTTGGCCGGAAGCGGTAGTGCGGCGCCGGAAAATGATAAGGATGAGAAGTGTGTGTGGCTAGGGTTAGGGAAAAATATAGGTAACCCTAATTATCTAAACATATATATTATAAAGTTTTAAGAAAATGTGACAAGTGCCAAATAGATTAGGGTTGATGCTGTAAATATTACCACAGGGACCAAAAGTGTAATTTTTGTAAAATAATGGTTCGGGACTCGTTTAGGCTAGTTAACGGTTGATTCAAGACACAAACATTTCGCCGTTGCGTTCAAAATGATTTTTCCACGAAGAATGAGTATTTACACGACTAGTAATTTATAAGTTTTATAAAATTTAGTTAAAATATTTGTTATTTAGTTGGTAGTCATCGGGAATCATGAGTAAGCGTTTTCCGTAAAATGAAACTTTAACTTAAGTGCTCATGTTTTCAACAAACGTTTTTGAATAAAACATAATATAATTTATTAAATATTTTTATTAATTAAATTGTGATAATTAAATATAATTTAATTATTTTCGTATCGGTATGCGTTGTGTGCGGGTTTTCACAATTTGCGAGATATCTCCTCGTTTGTAAGTCAAATGAGTTTGAAAAATAAATTTTGTAAATGAGAGAGTAATACTAAATACGATTTATTATTTAAATACGTTTTGAAAAATTACTGGTTACGCGGTAATCGTTTTTTTTGTGACGGTAAAAGGTCAAAAAGTCAAAAAGTCAAGTCGGACCCAAAAAGTCAAAGGGTAAAATAGTAATTTAAAGTTTCAAAAATCACGGATTGTCATAGTATACCCCTTCGAGCCTATCCTTTTCATGGTTCTCGTAATTTTCTGGTTAAGCCAGAGTATTAATGAAGAGCATTGTTAACCTTTTAACCAATTGTTACACCCAAATCACCTTAGCCTACCTTATATGTAGTCGCTTTTAGTACATTATTGTTTTAACCTAAGTTAATTATTTGAGTACACGGTTGCTAAGTCCTTATCCTTGTAAATACAGTTTTGGTGTAACACCCCCAAAAATGTGTCGCAGCGGACATATGTCCGAGGGCGTTACTTCATAGTACAACAGCACAAGATACAAGAGAACGACCTCTAAATGTGTCATTTGAAAAGTAATCTCGTTGATTTTCTTGAAATTGATATAAGACTTGTCCCATAATGATGGATCCCACTCTAGATAGATCTTTACTGCCTGTTAAGGGTGGTGATTAACCAATGTAATCACAAGCTAATCACAAGAGAGACTCTTGCTTAAGAAAGCTAATGTCTATGCGGAATGTAGACACAACCAATAAGAAGAACAGGACTAATAAAAACTAAAAGATCCTTCTATGGATTTCTATTAATTAACCAGGAGAAATGTGTTTTTCTGGATGTATATATTTCCCTAAGCCGTAGGTTCTCTTTATAGTGGAGAAACCCTAATCAGCATTTACTAAAAACGCGTGAGATTAATATGCATGAATATCTTCCTTATTTAGCTCATGCATATCCTCAACTCTAACTAACTAAAATCTTATCCTGGAATAACTATTTGACTTTACCAGGACTAAGTATTCTGCCAGTAGGAACTAAACTTAGCCTACCAGGACTAACTATGATAATAACCTTACCAGCAGGAACTACATACCTGCCAGTAGGAACTACTACTCTACCAGTAGGAACTACATACCTACCAGTAGAAACTAAGTATTACAAATATTCCTAATAATCCTCCCCTAAACTTGAATTTGACTATGTTAATTTCCAGTTTCTAGATAGATATGCAAACTTGAACCTTGAGGATTGAAATATGAACTGTACAGCAACATCCAATCTGTTGGAGTCATGACTTGAACACATGAAACGTCTGCACATATTGGTATTTCTTCATACAACCACCTTTAAGTGACTAAGGATGATGAGCATTGAACATTAAGCAGATCTTGTGTCAAACAGATTGGTCTTCATAACCTTGGAACTGAACATCAAAAAGCAGCAATGTTGAAGAAGCAGCAGGAAAACTTGAACCAGCAACAGACTTTTGAACCACCTCAGCTACATGAGTAGATTTGATAAGCCTTTACCAAGTAGCTACTCACTCTTGGGCTAGCTAATTCTTTGGCTATTGGGCCAACAGTTAGTACTGTCGGGCATAAAGTTAGTGCTGCCAGGCAAACTTAGTACTGCTGGGTTACCGTTAGAGAAATAACCGCTAGGGGTCTATTGTGTAATTATAATGATTTCTTCTTCAAGAGGTTTCCTAAACTCTATAAAAATCGTTCTCAATCACACTTTAACCTCACCTAATTTCTCTCATACTCTCTAAATTCACAAACCCTAATCGATTTTTCTCACCGACCAACTGAATTCATCAACTATGGCTGATCTTGCATTCGTTCAACAACATAACATGGTTGCTTATTTGGAAAAGAATGATGGGAATGCAGATTTTCATCAGATATTGGACTTCTTGACTTCCAGTTCGATCAATTTTGCTCTCACTGTAAGTCCAACTATCTATGCTTCATATATTGAACAGTTTTGGAACACTGCTAGTCTCAAAACAATCAATTCTGAGAAGCAAATACATGCCAAAGTAAATGGCAAGGCTGTGGTAGTATCAGAATCATCAGTGAGGAGAGATCTTCACTTGAATGATGAGGATGGTACTGCTTGCCTAACAGTTAATGAAATTTTTGAAAACCTTGCACTGATGGGATATGAAACAGCTTCTGACAAATTAACTTTTTACAAAGGTTTCTTTTCTCCTCAGTGGAAGTACCTAATACATACCATCCTTCATTGCTTAAGCTCAAAATCTACTTCATGGGATCAATTTTCTACAAATTTGGCTTCTGCAATTATTTGCTTAGCAAAGGGTCAAAAGTTTAATTTTTCTAAATTGATTTTTGATGGTATGTTAAGGAACTTAGATCCAAAGAAGTTTTTAATGTATCCAAGGTTTTTGCAAATATTCTTGAATATTCAACTTCCAAATTTGGTGATACCTTTTAATGATATTTATGAAACACCAAAGCTTACTAAAAAGGTTTTTACAAATATGAGGAAGCCAGGAAAAGGATTTTCTGGCAGAGTCACACAATTGTTTCAAAATATTTTGGCTCCTCCAGTAGTAGTTGGTGAAGGTTCATAGCAACCCACTGAACCCCAACCCACATCTTCTACTGCTCCTCAAATTTTTTTAACTCCAGTTGCTACTCTTACTGCATCACAACCACCAAAAGACCCAAATACATATAGGAGAACCAAAAGAGGTCGGAACACCAAGGTACCTCTGTCTGATGGTTCTCCTAAAAAGGTTGGTGATGAGGCTATCAATGAGGAGATGTTTGATAGTGTGAAAAGGGCTATCACTACTGATGCTAGCTTAGATGCAGCACCGGACAGTGATAACATTACTAAGACCCAATCTATGGCAACACTTAATGAGCCTCATCCTCGGGGAGAAGGTTCAGGTAGTGGTCCCTAGCGCCAAGAAACCATGGGGGTTGCTTCTACAGAGACTAGGTCTGAGAGAGTGCTTGAACAGCCCATTAAACCACCTCTCTCAGAAGGTCACACATCTGGAAGTGGAGAAGGCAGGATGGAACATCAATTTGAATTGATGGCTAATGTACCAATCACACCCTATGATTCACCTCTCCCAGGAGGTTACACACCTAGAAGTGATGAGGGTAGAGTGAAACTACAGGAATTGATGACTATGTGTATAAAATTGTCAAAACAGGTGCTTGACTTAGAGAGAGAGAAGGATGCTCAAGCTGTGGAGATCCTCAGACTAAAGAAAAGAGTCAAGAAATTAGAAAGATAAAGGAAGTCAAGCACCTCACAACCAAGAAGGAGGCAATACAGACAGGTTGAGTCTTTAAATGATGATTTGGATGAGGAGGATGCATCCAAACAGGGGAGGAAAATGACAAGACCAACCCCATGCTTCAAGAAAGTGACTTTGATGGATTTGATTATGAGACAGTTAATGCTGCTACAACTAGAGTTAGTACTGCGAGTGCACCAGTTACTATTGCTGGTGTAGCTATTAGTACTGCTGAGCCTAGAACTCCTCCTACAACAACAACAGTCTTTGATGATGAAGATGTTACTATGGCAATGGCTCAAACTCTGATAAAGATGAAGGAAGAAAAAGCTAAAGAGAAGGGAGTTGCTTTTAAAGATGTTGAAGATTCTTCCAGACCTGTCAGATCAATAACTACACTTCAACCTCTTCCATCTATTGATCCTAAAGACAAAGGCAAAGGTATCCTAGTTGAAGGAGAACCTGTCAAAGTAAAAAAGAAAAGATCAAGGGTTAGCTCAAATTGAGAGTGATGCAGAGTTAGCTCACAGATTACATGAGGAAGAATTGGCTGAAATAGAAAGGATACAAAAAGAAAGAGCAGCACAAGAAGAAGCTTCAATGGCTGTAATCTATGAAGAGTATGATACTATTCAAGCCAGCATTGATGCTGATGCTTTGTTTGCTGCCAAGCTCCAACAAGAAGATAGAAAACAATATACAATTTAAGAAAGAGCAAAGTTTTTGGCAGAAACAATAGCAGTACAAAGGAAGTTTAGAGCTACTCAAAGGGTTGCGGAGATCAGAAGTAGACCACCTACCAAAACATAATTGAGGAATCTGATGATGACCTATCTAAAGAACATGGGTGGTTACAAACACAGTCAACTAAAAGGAAAGACTTATGAAAAAATCCAAGGACTGTATAAAAGGGAACAAAAGTTCATACATGATTTTGTCCCTATGGATTCTAAAAAAGAAGAAAAGAAGTCTGTGGAGCCTGAGAGTGAAGGAAAGAAAAGTAAAAGATTGAAAAGAATTGCAGGATCATATGCAACACAAAAGTCACCCAAGAAACCAAAAGTAATGAAATCTGTAAAGAATGTTACAGAAGAAGAAGCAGCAGAGTATGAGAAAGAAAAGGAAGAACTCAGGTTAAGCTTAAAGATAATTTCTGGTGATGATAGTGAAATGAACTATGAACAACTATCTAGAAGATTTCCTCTTGTGAATTGGGAATATAAGTTGCTGGGAAATGTGGATGCAGAAGACATGTATGTTTACAAATTAACCAGAGCAGATGGAAGTTCAAGCTATCATGGAGACATGCAAGCCTTCTTAAGAAGACTTGACAGGCAAGACTTGAATGACCTATACAAGGTTAGTTCAGGAAAGGTTTCAAGATAATCCTTTTGAAGGACATGATTTGTTACTTTAGGGAGATCTAAGGATGCTTTTTGACCCAAATGAAAAAGATGAACTATGGATGAATCAACTCGATTAGAAATTACTGAAATGAAAGTTGTATGAAAGTTGTGGAGTTCATACTCTGTTTATGGATGGTACACCTATGGAGATTAATATGCTAGTAGAGAAAAATTACCCACTGATCAAGGAATTATTAGAAAAGATGTTGAACTTGCAGTTAGAAGCTGAAGAAGAAAGTACTATGGCATTTAAGCTTATCAAGTTCATCAAATCAATGCTTGAAGAGTAGTAAAATGTTTGGATATATCCACCTAATGACCAAGATGCTTAAACAGTAGAAACTTGATGATTGACAAGTAAATATCAAGTTTAGGGTTGTGAAGACCCAATGAAACGGATCTTCTAGCCTGTTAAAGCTTAGTTAACTTGGATAAATCCAAACTAACTATATGAGAAACTATGATTGTGAATACTACAAGTTATGTGGAATCTAACTTGTAATACAAAGAAGAACAAAGAATACTAAGAACTTTAGATATATTGATTGCAAATATTCTGCCTAGGTTACATAATTTTAAATATGAATTGATATCTCTAACTATGCCGTTGGGTTCCTTTTATACACCAAGGAAACCCTAATAGGCTTACAAAACGCGTACAATGATAATGCATATCTATTCCTAATATATCTCAAACATATTACTTTAGTAGTACTAACTATATAACACTAACCGTACTAACTATACTGGAAGTAATAACAATGTACTGGTAGTACTAACTACTTAGTCTATTTCTTCAGTCTTTAGCAGCAGTATCAATCTTGAACCAGCAGTAGTAAAGTAGTACTGTGTAACAACCCGAGTTTCACGACGCGTATGACGATCGCGAGTTCGACGTCATCATTATTGTTTTACGGGTTTTCGTAAGCGAACGTCGACATTTAAAATTTTATTTGTCGTAATTAATTACTTTTGTATTTTATTGTGAATGGAAATTTTTAAATATTTATTTTTAACGTTTCGCGAGTCAACGTTTGACCGCGCGTTCGTTAATCGTTTTAAGTATCGTAAAAGTTTACGACGCATCTTGTTATTATTGTTACGACCGTAAATTATTATTTTAAAAACTTCGTCGTCTCGTTCCTTGTCCATGATCGAAACTCGTGTTTAACATATACACTTTTATTTAAATTATGTCTAGTTAACTTTTAAATTAAAATGTTACATAAGTATTTAATAAGTAAATAAAAAGAAAAAAATATATTATTATTGCATGCAAAATGGGGCTAGGCCGACGCCTAGGTCACCTCCCACACTCAAAATCTTTGTTGTTCCAAGGCCTCATCATTATATGTTGCTTCCAATGTTGGGTTTAAGACCTAGTCATCTCATACACACACAAGTAAACTAGATTTAAATTGTTTTCTTCTCCCCTTTGTCTCCCTTGTTCGGCCGAGTATAGGAACACACACACTCTCACCATTTTTGCAATTTGATCTCATAAATACATTCAAACATCACTCAAACAATGATCTAAATCAAAAAGGAACCAAGTTCTAGCATTGTTTTCCCTTTTCCTCCTTCTTTTGGTTCGGACGTGTACCCAAACAAACCCACCTTCGGTGTTTTGATTTTCCTACCTATCAAACAATGCTTAGGTGGTCCTAAATTAGTCATCCATGAAGGAAAAATGAACATGCAACAAGGTTTCATTTGAGGGTGAATATTTTTGAAACAATGGGGTGTTCGGTTTGGTTATAGGATTCGAACCAAGGGGAAAAACACACAAGGGTGTGTTTGATTGATTATTAGTCATTTGGGTTATTGACAAGAGTTTTAAAAATGTTTTGGAGGGAGTCTTGGTCTCAAAAAGGGTGTGTTGGTTCGGTTTGGGGTTCGAATCCAAGCGAGAACACACAAGGGTGTGTTTGATTTTTGTGGATATTGAGTAAGTTAGTTTGGGTCGATTTGGGTTTGATTCGATTCGGATTTGGTTCGGGTTTGGTGTCAAAGTCACGGCCAAGGAAGGAACGAGGAACACGTCGAGTCCGATCTATTTTTCCATTAGCTCATTTGAGCCTTTGTGAGTATTCTTTCACATTCGTTTCGATTGTTTTACGATATGAATTGATTTTGATACATGCATGTGATGAACTTGGGGAAATCTTGCGTAAATAGGCTAGATGGTGTTATCGGTTGATTGAGTGATTTAGATTATAATCAAATGTCATTATAGACATGTTTTAGTTGGGTTAAAAGTCTAAAAATGATTTTTAGGGTGTTTGTTAAATGATAAATGTGAGCAGAAAGTTTGGCACGCCAAACGAGGATCGAGATTTCGAAAAATCTGATTTTTGGCTCTGAAATATGATAAAGCTATCCGAGACGATCGTTTTGATATAAGATAGAGCTTCTAACTCCTAATAACGAAAAGTTATGGCAAAAACGAGATATATATTGTTAACGTAAAAACTCAGCACTTATGAATAAATGCGCTTGCTGTCAGGATTTTTAAAGCCCGTTTTGAGCACTTTCAAGTCCGTTTCGGCCTTCCGGCGAAACACGAAAGTTGTCCGGAATGATGTTTTCTATAAAATCTCTTTTTGGTCAAAGTCACGAAAACGTGATATAGCGGGTCAAAACCCATGGTCAAAGTCTGTGTTTTTACTAAAATAAGTCAAGTTCCAGCAGATTCTTGCAGGGGCGTTTTGGTCATTTTCTGTCAAGTTCTGGGTCTCGGCTAAAACTAAAAAGTTGTCCGGAATATCGTTTCGCATAAAAACTCTTCTTTGTCCGAATCGTAAAAATGTGATTTAGATGGTCGTTTTGGCCGGGTCAGATTTGAATATTTACATGTACATAAAAGTCAAAGTCAATAAGGTCAAACGTTGACTTTTGAAAGTCAGACGGTTACATTACAACTTTGTCGGCGTCTATGATAACAATTTAAACGTTATTTAACATTATACTAATAATAACTGTGATGTAATAATTATATCGTAAATAAGTCATATAATCTAAACAAAAAACTTTTGTAATTAACGTAATATAATTTCCAATTCCTGTAGTTAATAAACAGATTTGAATGTCGAGGTTCGGACGAGATAACTTAAATATTATCACAAATAACACTTTGATAGAATGACTTCCTAATATGGTAACTTTCCAAAAATATAAAGTTTTCTTAAAAAAGAAAGTAGTTCATTAAAAGCAATATGTATGATGTAAATAAAAGACCGATCAAAACCAAATATTGTAGGTGTTTTAGGATCTAAGGCGAGAAGCAAGTGGAATTTCTCATCACATGTATTAATTAATTTATATAATATTATATAGATATATAATATAGTATATATAATAGTATATATAAATATATTATATAATATATACATATATACAGCTATATATGATTTTGTTGCTACGATGAACGCTCGTTTGAGATCTTATCTACTTTTAGCGATATACGCTCACATCGCGATACAGAGTACCTTTTCTCATATTATAAAGTTCGTGATCGCGGTGCGCGCTGGATTTTTTGCTCGTGTCTAGATCTTACACTGTTAAAAAATCATTTATTTTCTGGTTACTATTGATTCAAGTGTGATCTATAGACCAATCGGCGTTTAATAAATGCTATTCATGTCCTTTTAACACGACCTCCGCGCGCACAGGCGCGGGAGACTCAGCTCAGTGAGTTCGTGAATTGTCTTTATAAAATGTCAACGAAATTATAGCACCGCGATAATATGTTTTAAGATCTACCGATTTGCGAAAAGACACACCTTATTCTGCCCTTCTGAGCAAATAACAGACCCGCCTATCGAAGGCCGTTTTTAGATTGATGTGATCGTTAGTTGACCATGTGTATTGCATGATCAGAGAACGTCTAATGCATTTTAAAATACAGATCTGGATCTCCTCGGCGCGGCTTCTGCGCCACAACCCTGATCCCCCCCGTGCAAATGATTCTCTGATATGCGCTTCCGGCACTTCACACCTTTCCAGAATACATAACGGTCAACATTATCTAATCTACGTCACACGTAAATCAGGTAGAAGGCCTCGCATACTCTACAGGACTATAATTATACAATCTCGCGATACCCTAAGCGAACGAATCTCTCAGCACTGATGCCCTATAACCGCATTTCTGTATGACTCATGCGCGTCCACCCGCCTCTTTATTAGTTGGAAATCAACATCCTTTACTTCTCTCTCCTCACACTCTTGCACTGTCTACCACGCCTAACTGAATAACTAAAATACAGTTTTGATGGCACACCCAAAACATGCGTTCTATGTGTTAAAATGAAAACTCTATGGAATTCACCCTCAACGTTTTGTTGACTTTTTTAAGCAGTATCTTGTAACACACCGCCCAGAAATCAAAGACAACGCAGCGGAAATGTAACATTGGGGTCTACTTCAGGGCACAAAACACAATCACGGAAAACGACCTTAAATTGGACGTTTTAAATAAAGTCCCATATCTAGTTTAATAAAAGAATCATATTGCAACAGTGTTCATTTATAATGTATTAGAAAACAATTGTCAAAACGTTTGTCAAATATTACTCAGTTATTAAGCCTTCAAAATATATATGTCCGCGGGCGACTCGAATGCTCCCGAATGCTATCCACTATCAAAATAGTAACCTGAAAATACCTGCTAAAACCGTCACAATAATGTGGTTGAATTCATAGGTTTGAAGTAAAAAGCGGTATTTGAAAAAATAATTTAAGAAAAATTTTCAGATGAAGAAGTAGCGTTCAAACAATTAAAATATTTATTTTCCGAAATCTAATCCGAAATCCAAGTAGTGGATTCAGTAAATCAAGAAGTATTTAAAAGTGAAATATGACTACAATATCGACAGTAATGTGGACAAAGTTCATATTCCGAAGTCCAAAACAATAATGTAGACAAAACACTTTCATCAAGTCTAGTATATATTTATTGCCCTAAGCCATGACACCGAACCTTAACGAGATATTTGCCCCAATCAAATATAAGGATGCTTGCCAACACCCTAACATCTTCTCAATGTTAAATGCCCCGATCAAACTAGTGACCCGAGTAAGTGGTGGGGATTGTTAGTCCCCGATAGATCTCCATAACTACCACATCGCATCACTATACTAGCAATTAACGGTTCAAGATAATAGGGACTTCTCACGGCAAATAATGTAACTTAAGGCATTAATAATCAGGCATAATCTGATAGCATAACACATTGAAAAACACTTGTGTCCGATACAAAACAATCATGTCTAAAATTCACGGGTTTTCAAAAAAAATAAAAGTAATCCACATCTCAAATCATGTAGTAGAATAAATCAAGCTTTAGAAATAATCATGTAACGCTTGCGTAGTAGAAATCAATAAGTTCACTTTGTAAAACGAACATGTATTCCCCTCGCGGGTTTAATAAAACATTGAAAAGAATTGAAATGACGAACTATTGAACTCACAGAAGTATTGAAAGGTAATTGTATTGTAGTAAAAATAATACAAGTTTGTAAACGAGCATGTATTTCTCCCCCAAAACAGTTTAAAACAAGTAAAATAGGGGCTATGAAACTCACCTTGAGTGAATGGCAATCAACAAGTATAACACAATAGAAAAATGCGTCACGAAGGAATCCGAAGGCAACCTAAATTATCATAGGTCGTATAAGTACTGAGTACTTGAATATAATCTTATAGTTGTTACATCGTACTATCGTTCGGCGTTGCTATCAAAATATAAGATTCCATGACATGAAAGTATCGAGGAGTTTAGGACCACTTTAAAGTCTAAAATAATCCAACAACATCGTCGATACGCCTTCCGAAGAGCCTCATTACTGAATACACCCTAGTAATATAGAACTTTTGATAACCACAAATAATTCTATAATAGGTAATCACCAACTAATGGTTTTGGTAAAATTTGTTTAATAAGTAAAAACGTTTATAATTATCGTTTTAGTAAAACTAAGGCGTAGAACATTCGCGTATTAAGCCCGATTCCTCGCGTTTCTTATGTGCCATCTTTTCGTATAAGACGGTTAAACGATATATGACATTTTTAATAAATTTTACCACCCTGAAGAACAGTAAATTTTACTGTTCAAAGACAGACATGATTTTATAACAAAATTCGTATTTGTTCGTCGTAAAACCCCTTAAATGACGTATTTTTATACGTTAAAGCTCCGTATTAATGATTCTTTCGAGACGTTCTCGAATTGAAAGTTCTATATTTTTTAATGAGGTTTACAAAAAATATAACTTTCTGTCAGGAATAGTAACTTTTAAAAATAGTTTATAAATAGAATAATTGTCGTACACCTTCGAATTCAATAACCGTATTCGTTATTAAATTGAAAAATTACGATTCTTATCATTTTGGAATCCTAAAAATATGTATTATTTGTTAAAAATATCAACCCTTGCTGTTTATAAATTTTAAAAAAATGCTTTTTTATAAAAATTTATACTTACGACTGTCGTATATACTATAACTCGTTTTTAACGTAACTTATTCGTTTATTAATCCTTTTAACAAGTTCTTTCTTTTTCGGAATCGTCGTGAAATGTATTACTTATAAAAAAATATAAAATAGATATGTTTTATAGGCACTTATGGTACAGAATGTTTTGCATACATTCTTCTAGGTTCATTTTATAACTTTGTTTTCATACTTTTCCACTTTTAACATAAAACCAAAGTGTAACAAGTGTATTCCTTCTAACATAACTTTATTTTGGAGCTCTAATAACATGATTAAAAGTCCATAAATCAATATTATTATATCATTTATGTATTTCATTTAACCTTGAAACATATTATTTTCTCATCCTTTAACATGATGTAAGTAATAACTCAACATATATAAAAGTAATAAACAAGTGTTCATTTCAATTGAAAACTTTATTTCCCATGAATAACAACTCAAATGGTGATAGAGATGATCATATGATAATAATAAAAGTTATAGCAACATAAAGAGTTTAAATGACCATAATGAGTATGTATGATGAGATAAACAAATGCTAAACCGTTTTAGCCTAAAACCTATGCTTGCACTTAAGAAAAACCCTTTTTTCTTAACAAAAACCCTAGCTTCCTTTTCTTGATTATTACTTGTAAATGGTGATTCAATGGAGGAAAACACCTTAGAATGTCTTAGAATAGATGTGTATAGAAGTGTATGGATTGTATAAAAATTGCTATGGATTTGGTTTGGTGCTTGTTCTTGCCGTGAGCTTATATGAAGTGAAGCGGGAGTAATACTTGATTTTTGTTAAGTGTTTAAACATGAAAATGCTAGCTCTCTTATTCATGTTAATTAGTAACAAGTATAGATAGTCAAGTGAACATAAAGCAAGTCCTAGGGAAGGCCAAGGTCTAGTCAAGCATGGCCTCAAGGTAATCTAGGTATGTTTATGCCCATAATGGAGTATGGGTGTGCCATAATGAGTATGGTGTAGACATGATGAAGTATGGTGCATATATGACCAGAGTGTAATAAGAGTTTGATATAAATACTTGGTTGTATATGGCAAGAAATTGGCATAAATGATGTAGATGAAATATTTTAAGTAAATATTATGTATTGGGTATATAAAGTGTGGGTAATTGTGAAGCGCTAGAAAAGTTATTTGAGTGTGTTCCGGGGTATGCCTAACACTTGATTTTGTTCGCTAAAACCCCCCGTTAAAACAACCGTATACGGTAACCTACAAAAATAAAAGTATAAGAATGAGATATATTACTGGTATCTCAACAAAATAAATAATGTTTATATCCGTGGAAAAATGTTATCTGATTTATAGAGGGTCAATTGTCTCTCGTAAAAAAATAATATTTATAAATCTTAAAACCTCATATAAATATTATAGTAAATGATGTCTAAAAATGTTTGCCTAAAATTTTAATTAACAACGAACCAACACTATATCATGTCAGGAAAAAGAGGGAATAAAAAACATATTTCTCTTGTTTTATTCGTTAAAGTGAAAATTTTTAGCTTAGCCTAATTTAATTATTGATGAGAAATAAATAAACGCTGCACGAGAGAAAAGAAAAAAAAATAGTGAATTTAATGACGTTCTTTCATTGATCAAAAATACGATGTTACAGTCCTCCCGTTAAATGAGCCTTGTCCTCGAATGCTCAAGTTGCGACAACTTGACTGAAATGGTAACGGGATTAGATACAAAGGATGCAATAATTTCTTTCGGAAAAAATGTTGATGAAGAGGTGTAGATAATTATTATTATTATTTGTTTTTTTTTTATGTGAACAGTACCCCAACGGTCGGTGAACAGTGACCGAACAGTAACCCCCAACGGTTACTTTCCTCCTTTTTATACAAAATTTTCTTCTCCATTTCTCCATACAACACTTAATCTTTCACTTACATTTTCTCTTATCCAATCCTCAAAAATGTTGCACATCATCACGATCTTGGCGATGGCGACCGCGATAGCACTCGACATTTATCTTGCCTACTTCCCATACGAAGAAGGATCTCAGTATTTGGCAATGGTTCTAGCGGTTCTCGTGCCGGTCATTATCCTTGCTATTGGCGTGGATTTATGCTTGAAGGACTAGATACTATGGTTGGGGGAGGGTTGTAATAAAACTTGTATTTTCTTTATGTTCTTATGTAATCTTATTTCTAAGATAATAAATGGATGTTGTGGCAATAAATCTTTTTGTTACTTTATTTATGCCTTTCGATAATTTCGTTACCACGCTTGGTAACTCGTTTGCATTTCCCTTCTAAATTGATTTAACTTGGGTGTTTGTTTAATATTTATTGTTGCGACAAAGGCTCGGCTCCTAGTGGGTTTATTTGTTCCCTACAGCTTATCGTGTCAGTTGCAACACTTTTTTTTTGATGATGTCGACTTTATATAGTGAGGTGGAGTGAAGGTCTGCTTAGTTGTTATGGTTACTAATTCGATTTCCTAAAGTAAACACGTCTTATGAATACGTACACAAAACTTGATATAATTAAAAGATGTTTCTTGATAAGAAGTTTTAAGGTGACTACTCTCAGCATGGGCATGGTTCTTCCTGAATTATACATAGGTGATCAAGTTATGTATATTTGAGGACTAACGATGCAATGCTCATTTTGTCAAAATAGTGTTATGTTTTCATGAGATTTGAGAGAGTGACTTGTATAACTAAGATAGAGATTTAAAGTAACATTGGCGAAATGAAAAGCCTCATGGCATAAATGAATGACGGTATCGTGTAAAAAAAAATAGCTCATATATATATATAGGTATTCTCATATAATACCAGTATTAACGCTCAAGGGAGTAAATGAGAAATCGGTAAGTACACGAAAATTAGAATGATTAATATTTATATAACGGACCAATATAAGGTAAATAGTAAAACATCATATGATAGACGTAAGAGAGCAAAATTATAACCAAGTGTTATATAATCATTATTCATGTAATTTGCAATATGGATGCAAAAGAGAGCATATAAGTTACCTGGGAGCAAGCGCGTGCGGATATCAGATAAACAAGGAAAGACTCTATATTTTGAAAAACATGGTCATAAGATCTATGTTTTTGAAAATGACCATATTATCTCTATGACTTCAGCTCTGATACCATCTGTAACACCCCCAGAAAATCAAGACAACGCAGCGGAATGGTAACATTGGGGTGCTACTTCAGGGCACAAAACACAAGTCCGGAAAATGACCTTAAAGATGGAACGTTTTAAAATAAAGTCTCTATTCCTATTTAATAAAAGATCAGATTGCAACAGGTTTTCATTTATAAAAGTATTAGAAAAAACAGTGTCAAAAAAACGTTTTTCAAATAGTACAGCAAGTTATTAAGCCCTTCAAAAATATATATATCCGCGCGACTCGAATGCTCCCAATGCTCCACTAGCAAAATAGTAACCTGAAAATACATGCTAAAACGTCAACAATAATGTTGGTGAATTCATAGGTTTAAGTAAAAAGCGGTATTGAAAATAATTTAAGAAATATTTCAGAAGAAAAGTAGCGTTACAACATTTAAAAGTGTTATTTCTGAAATCCATTATCATACGAAAACCAAGAAGTATTCAGTAAAATCAAGAAGTATTTACAAGTGAAATGTTGGACCCCAAGATCGAAGTAATGGTTGACTAAGTACATATTCTGAAGACCAAAAACAAGTAATTGACAACGAAACACATCATCAAGTCTAAGTATATATTATAGCACAAAGCTCATGACAACCGCAGCCATAACTAGATTTTTGCCACCAATCAGAAGATAGGATGCCTTCCAACACCCAAACATCTTCTCAATGTTAAATGCACCCAATCAAACTAGTGACCCAAGTAAAGGGTGGGGATTGTTAGTCCCGATAGACAATCCATACCACCAGCGCTCACTATAATATGCAATTAACGTTCATGATAATAGGGACTTCACGGCAATAAGGTAACTTAGGCATTAATAATCAGGAGATGTAAATCTGGATAGCATACACTTTGAAAAACACTTGTGTCCGATCAGAAAAACAGATCATGTCTAAAATTTCAATCCGTTAAAATATCAGTATTCACGATCTCAAATCAATGTAGTAAATAAATCAAGCTTTAGTAAAAATAGATCATGTAAGCTCGCGTATAGAAATCAATAAGTTCACTTTTGTAAAACGACATGTATTTCCCCACGCTGGTTTATAAAACATTGAAAAGATTGAAATGCGAGACTATAAATTGTATTGTAGTAAAATATACAAGTTTATGAACGAGCATATATTCTCCCCCAAAACAGTTTAAAACAAGTAAAATAGGGGCTATGAAACTCACCTTGAGTTAATGAAAATCAACAAGTAATAACTCAATAGAAAAATACTCACTAAGAGATCCGAATGCAACCTACAAATATCATAGTAGTATAAGTACCCGTATAGCTTGAATATAATCTTATTAGTTGTATACATCGTACTAACGTTCGATAGCTATCATAAATTAAGAGTTCAGACATGACGTTCGAGGAGTTAGGACACTTAAATCGTAAATTCCAACAACTAACACGGCGATACGCCATCCGAAGAAGGCCTCATTTATGAAACCCCTAGTAATATAGTAACTTTATAACCACAAATACTTCTATATAGCTTAAATACCAACAAATGGTTTTGTTGTAAAATTTGTTAAATAAGTAAAAACGTTATAATTACCGTTTTAGTAAAACTGGCGTAACTTTCGCGTTTTAAGCCCGATTCTCGCGTTTCTTATGTCCATCTTTTCGTATTAAGACGGGTTATCGATATTTGACATTTTTATAAATTTTACCCCCTGATGAACAGTAACCGTTTTACTGTTCATGACTGACATGATTTTTAACAAAAATCGTATTGTCGTCGTGAAACCCGTAAATGTCGTATTTTATTCGTTATAGCTCCGTTTTTAATGATTCTTTCGAGGACGTTCTCGTATTTGAAAGTTCTATATTTTTATGAGTTTACAAAAATATAACTTTCTGTCATGAATAGTAACTTTTATAAAAATATTTTTATAAAAGTATTATTTGTCGTAAACTTGCCGAATTCCATAACGTCGTTCAGTTATTAATAGTTGAAATAATTACATCTTATCATTTTTGGAATCCTAAAATAATTATTATTTGTTAAAAATATCAACCCTTGCTGTTTAAAATTTTTATAAAAATGTTTTTATAAAAATTTACTTACTGACTTCGATTTATTAACTATAACTCGTTTTAATGTAAACTTTTTCGTATTAATCCGTTTAACAATCATACTTTTTCGAATCGGTCGTGAAATGTATTTTCTTATGAAAAATAATAAAATAGATTATTTTTTAATAGCACTTTTGACAGAATGTTTTGCATGACTTCTTATGTTCATTTATAGCGTGTGTTTTCATACTTTTCCCACTTTTTACATATAAACCATAAGTGTACAAGTGTATTTCGTCTAACAATCTTTATTTTTGTTTCTAATAACAATGATTAAAATTCCATAATCAAGATTATTATATCTTATGTATTCCTTTAACTGAAACATATTATTTTTACTCACCCTTTTAACATTATGTAATAATAACTCAACATATAAAAAAGTAAACCAAGTGGTCATTTCAAGTGAAAACATTATTTTCATGATTAACACTTAAATGGTGATAGAATGATCATAATGCATAATACTGAAAGTTATATCAACATAATTAGTTTAAAATGGACCTTATGAGGTATATTGATGATGATAAATAAAGCTAAACCCGTGTTTTAGCCTTAAAACCCAAGCTTGACACTTAAGAAAACCCTTATTTCTTAACAAAAACCCTAGCTTCCTTTTCTTGATTTATTACTTGTAAATGTGTCAATGGAGGAAAACAAACCTAGAAAGTCTTAGATAGATGGTATAGAAGTGTATGGATTGTATAAAATTGCTATGGATTTGGTATTGGTGCTTGTTCTTAGCCGTGAGCTATAATGGATGAATAGAGAGTAAACTTGATTTTTGTAGTGTTTAACATGAAATGAATAGCTCGCTTATGCCATGTAATAAGTATAACATGTATAGATAGTCAAGGGAACATAAAGCAAGTCCTAGGGATGGCCAAGGTCTTAGTCAAGGCATGGTCCAAGGTAAGCTAGGTATGGTGTGCCATAATGAGTATGGTGTGCCATAATGAGTATGGTGTAGACATGATGAAGTATGGTGCATATATGACCAAAGTGGATAAGTTTGATATAATACTTGTGTATGATGCAAGAATTTCGGCATATATAAGATGTACATGATATATTTTGTAAATTTTATGTATTGGGTATAAAAGTGGGTATTTGTTGAAGCGTAGAAAAGTTTTAGTGGTTCCGGGTATGCCTAAACTTGATTTATCGCGAAACGTAAACGTTTTACGTAACCGACAAAAATAAAATATAAAGAGGTGATTATTACTTTCAACAAAATAAAATAATGTTTATATCGTTGGTAAAATGTTATCGTTTAAGTGGGTCAATTGTCTCGTAAAATAATATTTATAAATTTAAAACTCATATAAATATTATATAAATGATTCTAAAAATGTTTTGCCAAAAGTTTTATTAAAGTTAGTATTAGGAGAAGTGGCATACTTCTCGGACATAATTTCGTCCTACGGGATGAATGTGTTAAGTTTCGGTACACGGGCTCTTTAGTTGGAAATCACTATTTTTATAACTTGACTTACGAGCCAACGTTATACGTTTTGTGGAACCCAAAATATGCGTTCTATGTGTTAATTGTAAACTCTATGAATTCACTCAACGTTTTGTTGACTTTTTAAGCATGTATCTCAGGTTAATTGTTGTTGATGGCTGGATGGGACGGAACGCGGATATCAAGGACGGTGTCTCGGTGAAGTAGTGTCATAAACTAAACAAGTGTTTTAGAAATCAAGTCGTGTTGTGACTTTTAGAAATAATTTCTGTAATGGTATTGGGACCTATGTAACTCTGATCTTTCTAATAAATGAAATTGTGTTTTATAAACGTATCTTTGGAACGTTTACTGGGACTCGTGTGCATGTATTATCAAGTAGCACCCCAATGTTGTATTCCGCTGCGTATCGTAGTTTGGGGGTGTTACAGAGTGGTACCAGAGCACGAGTTGTAGTGAACTAAGTCGTTTTACAAAACTTGGACTACAACTGTTTTCGAAAAAATTTCACGACTCCTTCACTGTTGTCTGATATCCGCGCGCCTATCGTTCCCGATCCTTAGAAGCCTTACGTGATATACTTAATTGCATATTATGTGCGTAACAAGTGGGATGCGCTTGATATAAGTAATGATTATATAAGTATATATACATACGACATCTATTCTATGATGTATGGTTATATACACGTAATTTGATGTTCGCATCTCGCGAAAAACTTAAAAATCTTCTTTATGCATTTGATGCAATGTTATAAAACCATCCTAGTATGTGATGAGTATAAATTTTTGCATATGATTAAAAATATGTATGATGGCTACTAATATAAGTATTTCTTCTCTTTTGTAGTATCATGGGCGAACCATTGTCACCCGATCGCGTATTTGATTTCCCTATTGATGAGCCACATCCTGCATACGATTTCTTCGCACCGGCATCGTTACCTGAGTATGCTGGTAACCCGAACAACAACAATGGGTGGCTGGCAGCGGATGATTACTTACTGGGAGAGCTCGAGTCTATGGTGGACGAGCAGATGGTTGTACCCGCTGTTGAGGAGGTCGTTGAGCCAGTAGTTGAGGCGGAGGAGGAGCAGGTGATCGCTCCCATAGTCGATGTAGTAGAAGGGCAGATGGATGCTCCAATGATGGACATGGAGGAGGATTTGGCTGTGCTGTTTGATGATGATGACTTTGAGGATGACGCCTCCGATGGGTTTGGTGAGGGGGAGGTCTGGGAGGTAAATAAGGACTGGTTGATGGCTCCTACTACACCACCTCCAGTAGCGTCTACGAAGTAGGAGGTCCATCTACTGCGGTTGCTGAGGGACCGTCTTTTCCTCAGGTAGCCCCAGGACTTCCTGTACCTCCATGTATGATCGAGGATTTGAGTACCCGTCTGGATAACCTAGAGTACGGGCATGGGCAGTTAGTGCAGAGGGTTATTCAGGGGAGTGATGCGGAGATAGCAGCTGGTGTTATTATTAGAGAGATTGGTCCGAGAGTCCTTGTTGTGGAGGGGCAAATGCAGGTGATGGCGTCCCAGATGATTCAGGCTGTGGATAGAGTGGAGCAGGTTGGTGTTCAGGTCGAGTTGGGTCAGCAGACTTCTACCCAGAGAGACAAGACGGTTACAGGATTGACTCAGCAGGTTCAGGCCTTGCAGGTAGATGTGCAGCAGAGAGACACGCAGATCCAGCAGCTGCAGACTACTGTTACCGAGATGAGCAGCAGGGAGAGCACGCTGAT
Source organism: Tanacetum coccineum (assembly GCA_026074375.1). Lineage (NCBI taxonomy): Eukaryota > Viridiplantae > Streptophyta > Magnoliopsida > Asterales > Asteraceae > Tanacetum > Tanacetum coccineum. The sequence continues at coordinate 22,933 of BQNB010004445.1, read as the reverse complement.
GCGGTGCATTTTGGGATTGGAGAAACGGATTGCAGCCTTAGAGAGAAGACCACCAGGACCCCAGTAGTCCTATTTGTATTTCATTTTGATTTTTGATTTAGATGATGACCATTTGTATAGCCACTAAACTGCTAGTGTCAGTTAGTGAGGTCATGCTGCCGGGTGTATTTTGGTTTTTGTAAACACCGCAGCCATTCGGATATGTTAGGATTCTTGTATTAGAAACTTAGACTCATTATGATTGGATGTATCGGTCTTGGAACCGAAGATATTGTAACTCTTGGGGGAATTTTGGTTGTACTTGTACTACCCCCGGCATTGGTATTATTATGGAACTAGGATTTTTCTTTTTGATTATGAGTTGTATGATTGTGGATGTTGATAGGTATATTGGTTAGTCTTGCTGTTAGACTGACCCAATTCCGAGCGTGGAACGATTCCGTTTGGTGGATCTTTCGCACGCGTACGATATTATCTTGCATAGTCCATGAGTGGGTATTATTTTTGAAACTTGTTGTGACCGTTGACCAAACTGTATCTAATGATGTTTGTGAATTGATAATTTTAAAACTATGAATTGCAATAACGAATTTGTGTGTTGAACGAATGTCGTTGCGCGAATCATATTGACTATGTTGTATAAATTGTTTGTGTAAACAATGGAAAATGTGTTTTCAAATTTCATAAACTGACCTTGTGGTGTCAGATAAAATCTTCTTTCCAAAAAAAAATTAATAAAATAAAATAAAATATTTCTATTTTAAATAATAAGAATGGAAGGTGATGCTATCTTCTCTTTTTTTGAAACAATCATGTTTTATTTTTACTTTAAAATTTTTATTTTTAACAAGGAAATAACTTACGCGTGTAGCGTATGAAAAAGAAACGTTTTGACGAGGATGGACATGATGTCGTTTGGTCCTCAATTATGCATAACCTGATCAACTATGCATAATTTAGGAAGAACCACGCTATGTCGGATAAATCGTCACCCTTAAAACACTTGGTAATTGAGATAAATGTTTGGGTCAAGCTTCCGGAAGGAGAAAATATTTTTACCCTATTACGGATTCTTATGCAAGTAACCCTATCCCTATCGACTGCATGGAGAGAGTCTCATGCGAGTCATTATGACCAAGTCGTTCCGAAGCGGAAATACCTACGGTATTGTTCGAAACGAGTGTGTCTAGAAGGGAGTAATGTTTAGTGCGTAGTATCTGGGAGCGGTGATTGTTATGAAGACGTGTCAAGACCAAGTGTAGTCGGTGTGCTAGTAAGCAATGATAGATTTGAGCTATCAAGGGTGTAAACCTGATATCGACACTGAGAAGGGATCTTTTTGGAGATGTAAAGATTCCTAAGGTGGGTGGAAGCTGAGATGGTTAGTCCCGAGGTTGAAAGTGAGAAATGGAGAAGACCTCTCCTACATTGGATGTATGATGCCTTAAATGTATCAACTGATGGCCGTGAAGAAGACTTCTTTCCCCGAAATGGAGTGTAGTGGTAGTGTAGTCGTAAGTATACCTGATGACGTCAAGGATCTTAATGAAACACTATACGATACTTGACCTACGGTTAAGTGTAGTGGCCCTTAATCCGAGACGACACGACCCAAGGGCGTAAAGAGTGGCGAATTGATTGAGATTCTAGCTAAATGGTAGCGTCTGTTTTCATTACTGGAGGAACAACCAAAATAACCAACGTCTTAAGTCGAGCGGTATTGAATTAGGAATGTGAGTATTTCGACTTGATGATTTGATTCATCAATGATGCTACGCGATGAGATGGGACCAAGCCAACGATGCTAGTTGTCATGAAGAAACGTTGAAATTTTTGATTTTCGTCGAACGAGCAAATAAGTCCATGATGCTCATTGTTTTCTTAATTGATTTTGATTTGTCATTTGACATTATGTGTTGTAGCGGGATTGTCGCCGCCGAATTATGTGGAATATGTGATATATGTGCTTTAAATGGTAGTGAGCGTCCATGTCACTTTTACATGGCCAGTGATGCGGCTTAGGTTGTAAGTGAATGGGTATAATCGCCCAAGTGAGAATTTAGGACGTAATAAGGTGGGTGGACATCGCCGAAAGTCTTGTTGACAATTATGGCTTGAAGTACCCATGAGAGTGAGTGTAGACTAATTAGAGTTAGCCGTGTTTATGTTGGAATTATCGTCGAGGTGGCTTGACTTTGTGGCAAGCTCGGTACGATAAGTAAAATGTGACCGGAGGGGTATAAACTTAAGTGTCAGAATGAATAATTATGCCAAAAGCTTCAAAGGAAAGCGAATACGATATGTAATAATAATCGTCAATGCTTGGTTGAGAGTGGGCGTGATGAATGCCTTAGTATGAGGCCAATTCATCGAGTCATCATGTAAAAGATGGCAAGCGTACAATAGGTACTTATGTGATTATGTGGGCATGTGTAACAATATCGTAAGATGATTAGGAGATCTAATGTGTTTCGGATTATTTTTCGCAACCAGTGAGGCATTATTGAACGAGACCGGAAGGGCGACATGTGTATTTTGGTTTTGAATAATGATGAGTATTTTAATTTGGATAATGATATAATTATATATATCGAATTTGATTATTGACGTCTATTTGGTTTTAGTAAGCGACGTATGTTTTGAATTTTTGGTAATGAAGTGTATTCTCGGTTTTGAATATTGGTGTAACTCTGTATTTGAGTGCGACATATATTTTGATTTTAATTAACGACGTAAGCTTCGGCCTTGGTTTTGATACGCGAGGTGCGCTTGGTTTTGTTGTTTTTATGATCACCAACTAAGTTTGGATCGATCATCCATTTTAGAAAATTTCTCGTGAGAACGACGTAATAATTATTTTAATCGGATATATTATGCGACGTATATTGTCCCTTATGAAGAGCGCGACTATAAAAATTAGAACGACGTGATTTGATTTTGTCGAATATATTTTTGCAACTTGTTTTTACCTCTTTTGATAAGAGCTACCTTGGTTTTGCTTTGATTTCGTGGATATAATTTACCGCTTGTTTTGTTGACTTTCCATCCGGAATAGTCGGAGCGAATATGGTGTCGCATATTTATTTGGAAAGAACGTAGGAGTCTGCGCGATGACGAGAAGCCGTCATGCCACGAACGAACGATAAGACGAGTGAGGAAAGACGAGCACCGAGGACGGCGCTCCTTTAAGGTGGGTGGAATGTAACAACCCGAGTTTCACGACGCGTATGACGATCGCGAGTTCGACGTCATCATTATTGTTTTACGGGTTTTCGTAAGCGAACGTCGACATTTAAAATTTTATTTGTCGTAATTAATTACTTTTGTATTTTATTGTGAATGGAAATTTTTAAATATTTATTTTTAACGTTTCGCGAGTCAACGTTTGACCGCGCGTTCGTTAATCGTTTTAAGTATCGTAAAAGTTTACGACGCATCTTGTTATTATTGTTACGACCGTAAATTATTATTTTAAAAACTTCGTCGTCTTCGTTCCTTGTCCATGATCGAAACTCGTGTTTAACATATACACTTTTATTTAAATTATGTCTAGTTAACTTTTAAATTAAAATGTTACATAAGTATTTAACAAGTAAATAAAAAGAAAAAAAATATTTTTGCATGCTTATGAGGCTAGGCCGACGCCTAGGTCACCTCCCACACTCAAAATCTTTGTTGTTCCAAGGCCTCATCATTATATGTTGCTTCCAATGTTGGGTTTAAGACCTAGTCATCTCATACACACACAAGTAAACTAGATTTAAATTGTTCTCTTCTCCCCTTTGTCTCCCTTGTTCGGCCGAGTATAGGAACACACACACTCTCACCATTTTTGCAATTTAATCTCATAAATACATTCAAACATCACTCAAACAATGATCTAAATAAAAAAGGAACCAAGTTCTAGCATTGTTTTCCCTTTTCCTCCTTCTTTTGGTTCGGACGTGTACCCAAACAAACCCACCTTCGGTGTTTTGATTTTCCTACCTATCAAACAATGCTTAGGTGGTCCTAAATTAGTCATCCATGAAGAAAAAATGAACATGCAACAAGGTTTCATTTGAGGGTGAATATTTTTGAAACAATGGGGTGTTCGGTTTGGTTATAGGATTCGAACCAAGGGGAAAAACACACAAGGGTGTGTTTGATTGATTATTAGTCATTTGGGTTATTGACAAGAGTTTTAAAAATGTTTTGGAGGGAGTCTTGGTCTCAAAAAGGGTGTGTTGGTTCGGTTTGGGGTTCGAATCAAAACGAGAACACACAAGGGTGTGTTTGATTTTTGTGGATATTGAGTAAATTAGTTTGGGTCGATTTGGGTTTGATTCGATTCGGATTTGGTTCGGGTTTGGAGTCAAAGTCACGGCCAAGGAAGGAACGAGGAACACGTCGAGTCCGATCTATTTTTCCATTAGCTCATTTGAGCCTTTGTGAGTATTCTTTCATATTCGTTTCGATTGTTTTACGATATGAATTGATTTTGATACATGCATGTGATGAACTTGGGGAAATCTTGCGTAAATAGGCTAGATGGTGTTATCGGTTGATTGAGTGATTTAGATTATAATCAAATGTCATTATAGACATGTTTTAATTGGGTTAAAAGTCAAAAAATGATTTTTAGGGTGTTTGTTAAATGATAAATGTGAGCAGAAAGTTTGGCACGCCAAACAAGGATCGAGATTTTGAAAAATCTGATTTTTGGCACAGAAATGTGATAAAGCTATCCGAGACGATCGTTTTGATTTAAGATAGAGCTTCTAACTCCTAATAACGAAAAAATTATCCCAAAAACGAGATATATATTGTTAACGTAAAAACTCAGCGCTTGTTGTCAGGATTTTTAAAGCCCGTTTTGAGCACTTTCAAGTTCGAGGGGTATTTTTGTTGTTCCTTTCACCCTAAGTATAATTATACATATAAAAAACGAAACCCACTCAAGATCATACTACAATTTGTAAAGCAAAACCTCAATACAAATACCTCTTCTTACACTGAAACCAAAAAAACCCATTTAATAAATCTTGTTCATAATTCTCTCCTCTTTTTTTAAAAAAACCTTGCTAAAGATGAAACAATTGTTTCTTTTTATGGGTTCTTAGTGGTGGAGTTTATTACTGCTCAAATACATAATTCAAACAAAATCTAATCAACATTTTTTAAAACAAAAAATATACAATAACGGCAAAATACAACTTGAATATCAGAGATTAACATACATTCTAACTCCTGGGATCGTTTTTTTGGATTTCGCACACACAGAGATTCGTCTATTGCGATTCGTTTTTACAGCAAGATTTAAGATAGATCTGAGAGTGGGGCGGCCGGCGTTTAGGTGGTCGGTTATACTATGTTATCGACGAGATCTAGGCCATATCTATTGCAACAATGTAATCGGGTTGTTTGTGTTATGAAGTCTAGTTCATGTTTTAAAAAGGATGAAATAAGATAAAAGTGAAGATATCAAGTAGGAATGAGTTGAGTTTGAAGATGGTGGATGATAGTTGATCATGGTAATTTGGGTATAAATGCCCTAAAATGTCTTGGTGTAGTTTATAGATTATATAAACTAACTCCTAGACTTGATGCTACAAAGTTTTCGATTCGGTAGGTATATTGATGGAAAATGGTGGTGCCATTCAGAAAAGAAATTATTGTTCAAGAAAGTTTGATTGGATGTGTTGAGTTTCCTCAATGTTGTGCTCAAAAATTGAAAAGATTTTACAATGTGAAGACCCGTAATGATTTTATATTGAAGTTGTTATAAATTTTGGTTGAAAATATGGTAAAGTTATGAATTTTATTAAAAGAATAAATAAATATTCAAGCACAAATGTAAAGGGGGGTGAAGGCAAAAAATATGATATTAGAGTAAAATAGAAAAGACCAAAATACCCTTCTTTTTTTAGACTTAGCGGAAAAAGATAACGCCCATCCAAAATAGGGACCGTGAGTGTTACAAGTTTTAAAATTAGGGACGCTTGGTGTAATTAGTTTGAGTTAGGGACGATCTGTGATTTTGGGTCAAACCATAGGGACGATTTGTGAAATTTTTTCTTATAAAAAATACAAGTTACAACAGAATTGAAAAAGGGCGTTTTGGTCATTTTCCGTCGAGTTTCGGGTCTCGACTAAAACTAAAAAGCTGTCCGGAATATCGTTTCGCATAAAATCTTTTTTTACTCCGAATCGTGAAAATGTGATTTAGAGGGTCGTTTGGCGCGGCTGTCAGATTTGGGTAAAAATAAATATAATTATAAAGTCTAATGAGACTTTTAAAAAGGTCAACGGGTTCATATAAGACTATATATTTTTAACTAGTTACTTGGATTTAAATAAATGCTAGTATTAAAAATATACTTAGATATTTTACATTACAATCATAGATGGTACTTCTGAAATTAGTAACTTTTAAAATCGAAAGTTATCGAAAATATAACGTTTTCAATTATAGTCACGTAAGATAAAACGTTGAGGGACAAATTATAAATCATATGTGGGGGTTTGGGATCTAAGACGCATGTGGTTTTTCTTCACATGTAAGAATGCATGAATGTATGTATATATATAGTATATATATATATATCTATATTATATATATATATTTATTAATATATATATATATATATATATATATATATATATATATTGTGAGTCCCTAAATGAATAGATCTTTGTAGCCTATGAAGGATGATAGTCAAACTGTATAAATACAACTGACTATAAAGAAAATGATTATGAAATACACTATGTTGATTGGCGAGAATCTCAACACAAGTACAAGAAAAACAATGATGAAAACTAATAATAAGCTTCTATTAATTGTGTGAACAATTACAGATTACTATACTATTGTGTTTATTGATATTGTATGAGATTATCTTGAGATCGTTTATCCCCTAACTATGCCCAAGGGGAGGGGGGTGGGGGAGGATCCTTTTATAAACTAAGATAAACCCTACAGATCAGGCTTACAAATAATGGATACTTATACTTCTCCTAGATATACTCATGTTAATTCATAATCGGTACTAATTATTTTCTAACTAACGGTAACTAAACTAATCTGATCAGTATAGTACTTACTTTTATGTATTGTCTGGTACTAAAACTATAAACTTAACTGTACTAAACTATTTGTACTGTCGGTACTAACTTACTAAAACATAAATCCTAACAATCCTCCCTTAAACATGAATGTTGAAACTTGTTTTACTTCATGTTTCTTTATCTTCTTCAAAGCATAGAGGATGTATCCAAACACTCATACCATTTCTTGAACTTGTAAACTCTATCCTTCTTCAGCAGCACTTTGAATTTCTGCAACATCTTTCCTGCCACGGAAAACAATTCCAATAAGTTGGGCTTTGTAGTTTTTGGCAACTATTCAGCCATCATACGGATTTGATGTTCCTTTTACCAGTTGCCGTTTGCTTGGATAGCTAAACTCTTTATTAAATAATTATGGTGAGTTATTCTACCCATACAGTTTTTCTGGAAAACTGTCAAACATCAACGGAATTGATTTGTCTTACAAATACCTTTGCTTTTGGACTAGCCCGATGCTTCATTGTTATAAAATGGTGCATTGATTAACATTTAGTTTTAGCAAACTATAGCTTTCAACAGATTTGATTAGGTCTTTACCATGACTAGTTTGATCATGGACTAGCCCAAATCTTCACCACAGAACAAGGTGAGTTGATAACCCTTCAATTTTTGGTTAATTTGTCATCCATAAACGGTATTTGAGTAGTCTTTTCCACAAGCCGTTTGCTTATGGACTAGCCTGTTCGTATTGCATGTTGAGCATGGTGGAACTGATGACATTTGTTGTGTGGTGGTTAGCCAAACACTCATCCCTTCTCAAATCCATCAATCTCACCTTCTGATTATACTCTGCAAAGTATCTTCCTGACAATTTTTTAACTCCAATGCCATAGTATTCTATTCTTCAGACTCTAAATTCAATTTCAGCTTCTGTTTCGGTTACTTCCTTTTCAAAGGATACATTATTCTCTACCAGCATTATGGATGATTAAACCTGTGCAGTCATAAAGTATGTACTCCTGAAGGAACTATGCAACTCTCACAACTCACTATCTTACCAATCTATCTGTGAACTCCATAAACTCATCTTTTCATTGAGTTGAACAAAACCCTCAAATGTTCCCCATAGTACTTTGTCAAGCTAGCAGGCATCTCATCTTGGTATTAATCCATTACTAGTTGATAAACAGCATTCTTTTCTTCTCTATCCAATATGGACCACTACTGTATCAATGTACTAAAATATCTTTTTGTCCATTATCCATAATCACCTCATTTAGAGTTAATCTCCTCAAGGTGTTCAAGCTTGATCAGATTGTGTTTAGCTCCAAGGACACTTTGTCTTCCATTCTTTTGATAGGATATTTTATCGTCAAGCAATCTCCTAGTCCATTATTTTTCTTCATCTGTGCTATAGTTAACTACAAATCTAAGTCATCATTATCTTTGTACTATAATCTTCAGAAGTGTTTTGAATTATCTTCTTTCCTTGACTTCATCTTTTTCTAGTACCAATTTTTTCTTTTCTAGTACTCTCTCATCTTTAACTTCCTCCTGGACTTGTTCTTTGCTTTCTTCCTTGATCACTCACTTTTAGATAAAACCAACTCATTTCTCATTATCCTCTTGATCAAAACCTTCATCTTCAGCAGTCATTAATCTTTTCATACAAGGACTTGAAACTTTCTCAAACTTCTTGATTTTCATATTCAGCATGTTTGTAATTTCCCACCTGCTTCAAGTAAGTCATCATTTGATTTCTGAGTTGGAACTTCTTCGTTGGTGGCTTTATTCCTTATAGTAAACAAAAAAAAAAAAATTACCAAAAACACAAAAAAAAACCTTCTGTTCTTGTTGAGCTAGGAACTTTTCTCTTGGAGCAAGCATTTGTATCATGAAGAACCTTAGCTTCATTGCTTCATTGTAAATTGGGACCCTTCTTTTCTTTCTGCTTCTTGAATGTTTTCGCAGCTAAGAAGAATCTATCTGCCTCAATCCTTGCCTTCATATCATCAAAATCTCTTATAAGCTCTTCATTTAGCAGCTTTTTCTTCAGCAATTCTATTTCTCTCCTCTTCAGCTTCCCACTCTTCTTGTATTTTCCTAGCCAACTCTTCAATCTCTTTCAAAGCTGCTTAAACTTCATCTCAGCTTGACGGAATACCATCAGATTCACTATAGATTCATGCCTCCTCTTCAATCTTCTTCTCCCTTTGTCTTTTGGATCAATCTTTGGAAGAGGCTTTTATATTTAATGTGTGTGTGAGAAGTGAATCTTGTAGAAGGAGTAGCTAGGTCTTCAGTTTCTTCAACATCCTTCAACTCTACACCTTTCTCTTTTTCTTTAGAAACAGCTTTGGCTTGACTCATGTTGAGGAGAACTTTAGCTATTATTTCTCACATCTCCAATATCATAGAATGTGGGTGTTTTGAGTTGTCAGTGGATGTTTGAGTGTCATTGTCTCCGTCAGTTTGATCTGCAGTACCTTTTACTTGCCCATCAGTACTTTCAACTTTCTCTTCAGTACCTTCTCTTTGCTCTTCAGTACCTTCAAAGATCTCTTCAGTACCTTCATTCTTGTCTTCAGTACCCTCATTATGTTCATCAGTACCTTTAACTTGATCCTCAGCACCTTCAACTTGCATGTCAGTACCTTCAATTTGCCTGTCAGTACTAACTTTGGATCCGTCAGTACTAACTATTGGTCTATCAGTACTAACTTTCTCAAAGTCAGTACTAACTCCTTCCTTGTCAGTACTAAGTACATCTTCAGTACTAAGCATTCTTTCATCAATATCCTTGTCTTCATTCCCCATTTCTCTTGTCCTCCCTTCACTTTCAGCATTCTCTGTTTCCATGTGATCAATTGTATCTTCAGGCATTTCATCAAACAGTGGATCTCTTTGAACTGATGATTCTCCTTTTGCAAACTTCCTCCCTTGTTTGGATACATACTCTTTGTGCACCCTATGTTTCTTTGAGAAGCTCTTCCTTGGAAATCTTTGCTTTAATGAGACACTTTTCAGATATGCTTTATGGTGTTTGATGACAGGTTTAGCTTGCTTGGTGTGATGAGTATGAAGCATTAATGAAGAGTAGATTTCAGATGAGTTCAATGGGAGAGCTCACCTTCTTTCTTGGATTACAAGTCAAACAAAAGGAAGATGGTATCTTTATTAGTCAGGATAAGTATGTTGCAGAAATCCTGAAGAAGTTTGACTTTGCAAATGTTAAGACTGCTAGCACACCAATTGAGACTCAGAAGCCTTTAGTCAAGGATGAGGAAGCCAGTGATGTAGATGTCCATCTCTATAGGTCCATGATTGGAATCTTTTAATGGGTATCTGGTATGCTTCTAGACCTGACATTTATGTTTGCAGTTTGTGCTAGTTCTAGGTTTCAGGTCACTCCAAAAAATGACTTATTCTTCTAGTGCCTGTCAAGTGAATTTTTAGGGTTCCTAAGGGAAATTCAAATTGGGTCTTTGGTATCCTAGAGTGTCTTCTTTTGACTTGGAATCTTACTCAGATAGTGACTATGCTGGAGCAAATCTTGACAGGAAATCCACAACAGGAGGTTGTCAATTTCTTGGCAGGAGACTCATCTCTTGGCAGTGCAAAAAGCAGACCATTGTGGCTACTTCTACTACTGAAGCAGAATATGTAGCTGCTGCAAGCTGCTGTGGGCAAGTTTTGTGGATTCAGAATCAAATGTTAGACTATGGGTTCAACTTCATGAAAACAAAAATCTACATTGATAATGAGAGCACCATTTGCCACTTTTAAAGTAATCCAGTATACATTTTCCAAGACTCAAAGCACATTGCCGTTAGGTCACACATTTCATAAAAGTTTGCTTATGATAAGATAACAGCATTCACGGTGCTTTAAAATCCACACTGATGATAATGTAGCTGACTTACTCACCAAGGCATTTGATGTTAGCAGGTTTCAGTTCTTGGTTGTAAATATTGGGATGATTAATCCATAAGTTGCATTGGTTAAAGGGAGCCAATGTGATGTGTTGTAAAAGTTTGTAAAAGAGAAACAAGTTAACCATGGGTGTTGTATTTCTTGAGGTCGTGAAATTCTAGAGGTTTGAAAGAGTTTAGAGAGTTGTCTTGTGCAGAGTTTATAATGGTACTGAAGCATCCTTGTTACCTACAATGTTCTTTTCTTTGGTTTTCGGACAGAGTTAAGTACCGCCATTGCAAAGTTATTGCCGCTAGCAAAGTGTTCTGTACCGCTTTAGAGGTGGTTAAAGAGATAAATACAGACGAGGGTTATAAAGTGTTAAATTGATCGGTTTCCTTGAAATTAGGTCTCCTAAACCTATTTAAACCCATTTCAATTGCGCAGTTTCGTACGCATTCTCTCTCTAAACTACATTCGCACTTACAAGCCCTAATTTCTACTTTCACGACGACTCTATTTAAGTAAAATGGCTTATGTCTGGATTCATGTCCGATGCATAACAATGGTCGCCCTACTTGAGAGTCTGAAGGTATGAGGGTTTCACGACATCATGACTTTCTCAAGACGTGAACTAGTTCTATCCATTTTGCTCTTACTGTAAGTCTCTATGATTCTACTACGTTGTTGAACAGTTTTTTGGGAACGTCTTTGCTTATGTCCCAATACAATAACAATGTTTAGGCACATTACTGCCAAAGTTGCTGGCAGTCTGTGTCTATCTATGAGGCATCCTCAGTAGTGATCTTTCCTTTTGATGATGCTGATGGGATAGGCACATTACTAATCAGAATTATCTTTAATGCTAGTTCAGCAAATGGGGTATGAGGGGGATTTTAACGGTGTTAACATTTAATTAATCTTTGTTTTTCACCCAATGGGGGTTTGTATTTCACACAATTAATCATTGTTTAAGTTCAAAAAGCATCACTTTGGGATTCTATAATTCTACAAAAATTGCCATTGCTGTCATTTGTTTACATCTAATCAGAAGTATAATTTTCTAAATTAAATTTTTGATGGTTTGCTTAGAATTTAGATTGCTAAAAAGAAGGTTTGTATGTACCACGTTTTCTTTATATCATTTTTAGGTAAACAATCTAGTGATGTGTCTGTACCTTTAGAGCATTCCTGATAAATACTTTAACTAGTAAAGTTTTTTATTTTATGGTTAGAAAGGTGTAAGCATTTTCTCGGGGAAAAGTAAACCCTGTGTTTGCCTCATTATGTTGGTTACACCAACTCAGGATGAGGGTGCTTTTCAGAATATGACCATCATGAAGCACTACATACACCCTCCCCTGCTCCAAACTAGTGAAGTACATTATGAGCCATCAGACTGACTCATCCCTGACTTCAAATACCTAGTGGTGGTACTCATTAGAGCACCAGACCGACCTATCCCTCAAGACCTTCACACCCACTACTACTATTCCTGGCTTCTATCCCGAATTTCTGTGTGAGAACTTGGAGGTCATCTCTCATCCAGTGAAAATCCCTTTAGGAATGAGGGTGACATGACTAATCAAGCATGTCTATTGATTCTCTGTCTATCTTGTGTAAAAGGTTTCAGATCAGGACAAGGAAATCAAGTCTTGAAGGCTCAGATCACAAAGCTAAAGATGAAAGCTGAACAACCTGTCATCAAACACATAAGCATATACTGAAAAGTGTCTCATTAAAGCAAAGATTTCCAAGGAAGAGCTTCTCAAAGAAACATAGGGTGCACAAAGAGTATGTATCCAAACAAGGGAGGAAGTTTGCAAAAGGAGAATCATCAGTTCAAAGAGATCCACTGTTTGATGAAATGCCTGAAGATACAATTGATCACATGGAAACAGAGAATGCTGAAAGTGAAGGGAGGACAAGAGAAATGAGGATATTGATGAGAGAATGCTTAGTACTGAAGATGTACTTAGTACTGACAAGGAAGGAGTTAGTACTGACTTTGAGAAAGTTAGTACTGATAGACCAATAGTTAGTACTGACGGATCCAAAGTTAGTACTGACAGGCAAATTGAAGGTACTGACATGTAAGTTGAAGGTGCTGAGGATCAAGTTAAAGGTACTGATGAACATAATGAGGGTACTGAAGACAAGAATGAAGGTACTGACGAGATCTTTGAAGGTACTGAAGAGCAAAGAGAAGGTACTGAAAGAGAAGTGAAGTACTGATGCCGAAGTAAAAGGTACTGAAGATCAAACTGAGGAAGAAATTGACACTCAAACATCCACTCAAACACCCACTTCTATGATATTTGGAGATGATGAAACAATAGCTAAAGTTCTCCTCAACATGAGTCAAGCCAAAGCTGTTTCTAAAGAAAAAGAGAAAGGTGTAGAGTTGAAGGCTGTGTGATGAAAACTGTTAGGACCTAGGCCTTTTCTAAAGATCAACTTCTCACATTAAAGCCTCTTCCAAAGATAATCCAAAGACAAAAGGTAAGAAGAAGGTTGAAGAGGAGGATGGAATATAAAGTGAATCTGATGGTATTCCTCAAGCTGTGAAGAAGTTTATGCAGCTTGAAAGTGATAAGAGTTGGCTAGTGAAAATTCAAGAAGAGGTGGGAAGATTGAAGAGGAGGAGTTATAGAATTGCCTGAAGAAAAAAGCTGCTAATGAAAGAAGCTTATAAGAGATTTGATGATTATTGAAGCAAGGATTGAGGCAAGATAGAACTTCTTGCTGGAAAAAACTTCAAGAACAAGAAAGAGAGCAATTTACAATAGAAGAAAGAGCTAAGTTCCTTCATGATACAATTGCTGCTCAAAGAAAGTTCCTTGCTCAACAAAGATCAAGAAGATATATGGAATAAACCACCAACCAGAATCAACTCAGAAACAAATGATGTCTTTACTTGAAGCAATGTGGGAAAATTACAAACATGCTGAATTAAAAATTAAGATGTTTGAGGAAGTTATAGCCTTGTATGGAAAAAGATTAAGAGGTCTGATGAAAGATTTCATCTCTTTGGTTGCTGAAGAATGTAAAGGTTGATTAGGAGATGAATGAGAAAGGAGTTGGTCTATCTAAAAGTGAAAGTGAATCAAGGAAGAAGCAAAGAAAACAAGTTCAGGAGGAAGTTATAGATGAAGTGGAGTACTAGAAAAAAGAAAATTTTAGAAGCAGTAAAGTACATTTAAAGATCCAATCATGGATCTGATAGAATGGACATCTACATCACTGGGCTTCCTCATCCTGACTAAAGACTTCGAGTCTTTAATTGTGTGCTTGAGTTTAACATTTGCAAAGTCAAACTTCTGTAGGATTTCTGCAACATACTTATCCTAACTAATAAAGATACCATCTTCCTTTTGTTTGACTTGTAATCCAAGAATGAAGGTGAGCTCTCCCATTGAACTCATCTGAAATCTACTCTTCATTAATGCTTCAAACTCATCACACCAAGATTTCTTTGTAGACCCAAAGATGATATCATCCAATTAGGACTTTGAAACAAGTATGATATCATTTTTGTCCTTCTTTAAGAAGAGAGTTTTATCAATGGTGCCTCTTCTGTATCCATTCTTCAACAAGAAAGTAGATAAAATAGCATACCAGGCTCTGGGAGCTTGATGTAGCCCATAGAGAGATTTTACAACCTTGTATACTTTCTTAGGATGTTTAGGATCTTGAAAACCTGGTGGTTGAGACACATATACTTCTTCATCAATTTTCCCATAAAGGAAGGCACTTTTCACATCCATTTGATAAACTACAAAACCCATATATGAGGCAAAGGCCAAAAAGATCCTTATGGCTTCAAGTTTGCCACAGGAGCTAAAACCTCATCATAGTCTATCCCTTCCTCTTGCCTATGACCCTAAGCAACTAACCTTGCTTTATTTCTAACAACAACTCCTCTTTCATCCTTCTTGTTTCGATAAACCCACTTTGTACCGATAGCCTTCTTCCCATAGGCATATTACTAGACCATACCTTGTGTATTCATACTGCAAACAATTCTGTCTTGCATAGCATAACCCAGCTTCATCTCAAGCGTTCTGAAATCTTATTGGGTTATGTTGAGATGGAAACAAGCAAATAAACAGTGATGTAATCCTTATGGTTAGTTCTCTTTTGCCTTTGAACATAGCTAACAAAAAAAAAAAAAAAAAAACATGAGCTCCAGAAACTTGTATTTACTTTGCTGTCTTGTTTGTTCTGCTGTGTTTGGATCTCCTGGAATCAGGCTCTAGATGGTGGAATGAATTCCTTGATGTGGGATAGGGATAACATTCACAACAGTGTCTAAGTTTGTGAAATCAGCCACTGCACCCTCATCATCAAAAGATGAAGTAGTGAAGATACCATCAGTGGAATTTTGATAGATATCCTCAAGTAGAGGTATTTCAGAATCATCTTCTTCAGAATGTGTTGAATCAGCAAGAGAGAGTCCCTCATAAGGACTGGCAGTACTAACTGGTATGCTAGCAGTATTATGTGGGTTAGTACTGCTGGCTTTGGCTGGTGTGCTAACAGTACTAAAAATGTTAGTACTGCTAGTCTTAGCAGCTCCTTCTTTTATGACCAAGGTCTCAAACTTCTTCCTTAGTCCTTCAGCTTCCTCATTAGCCTCTTTTTCTTGGTTCTTAAGTCTTTCAAGGTCATCCATAAAGACTTGTTCTCCCTCACTTGGACCTGCTCTCTTATCATCTGTTGTTACTGCTGGAGTATTTGGTGAAGAGTAAGAAGGCCATATTGGCAGTACAAAGCAGTCTTAAGTAAAGTCATCTTCTTTTTCAGAATCCCCTACATCATTAGTCTCTTCTGTACCTGCATTTTGGTTAGCTTCTTGTTGACCTGCATGTAGGTTAGCTTGATTCTCTGAACTAACAGGATGATAATTCATAGAATCAGTTAAATAATCAAGATCAAAAAGCCAAGTTGGTCCTTTTCCTGCAACATTTGGTTTGTTCTCTAAGAAGGTGATGTGCAGGTTTTCTTCAACTCTTTTGGTTTCTAAATTGTATACCTTAAAAGCCTTGCTTTGTAGAGAGTACCCAACTAAAAACCCTTCATCTGATTTTCTAGCAAACTTATCAAGGTGGTCAATGGTATTCAAGATGTTCACATGGCACCCAAAAGGTCTTATATAACTTATAATTGGTATCTTACCAGTTAAAAGTTCATAAGGTGTCTTATTATGAGGCTTGGTCACTAATACCTATTTGAACATAACAAGCTTTAGTACTAACTGCTTTAGCCCAAAAAGTGTTAGTGTAAAATTGAATCTGCAAGTCATGGTCCTTGCAGCCTCAATAAGGGTCTTGTTCTTTCTTCAGCAACTCCATTTTTGTTGTGGAGTTCCCTCTTGATCCCTTTTATCCCACAGAATTCAAATAACTACTTGTTCTTAACATCTGTTCCATTATCACTTCTCATGGTCTTAACCTTTGATTCAATATGTTTCTCTATTATGTCTTATAATGTCCTAAGGATTGCACTAGTTTCATCCTAGTTATTAGAAAAATTAACAACTAAACCTGCTAAAAATCATCAGTGATTACAAGCAATAGGTTCTTTGGTTCAGCTCCTTACAGATGTAGGTCCGAACAAATCCTTATGAAGAAGTTGTAGGGTTCGGCTATTAGAGCTTATTCTTTGGCCTTACAAGAGGCCGTTGTGTTGCTTGCCTTTCTGACATGCAACACATGTGTGGTCATTTTGAAAAAATCATTAAAGGTAAACCTCTGAACAAGGTTTCCTTCTAAGTTTATTTAAGTTTATGAAAATTGACTTGGACCCCAACCTCCTTTGCATTTGTTAGATTATCAGTTTGTGGCCTTGCATGAACAAGCCACTCCTCTGTTGGAACAATGTTTTCTAAATTGAAACTGTACATGTTATTTTTGTTAGGATTTTAAGTGTACTGATTTTCATCAGGTACTTAAATTCAGAAGACAAAAACAAGACATTCAGAGTCAGTATACAAAACTTGTTCTTTTTTTCACATATTTGTGAAACAGAAAAGAGGATTGAATGCTGAAGTTCTTTCACAAGCAAACATCCTTCAATATCTAACTTTCCAGTTTGATATTTACCTTACCAGTTATTAACCTCTACTACCTCCAAAATGCAACAGGGCCACCATTTAAAGTCTTGAAATAATCAAGATAGGCCCCTTGTTCCCAGTCATTGCCCTGGAACATCCACTATCAATAATTTTCCTTTATTTCTTTAGAGCACTTATGTGTATGTAGCCTTGCACATAAAGAAAGAGATTAGTTTCTCTTAGGGACCCAAGCCTGTTTGGGCTTGACGTCTGCCTAAGTGGTTCTTTGATAAAGTGATAAAACTATTGCTAAAGATTGGATCATTTTATATTTGGATCACCATGGTATCTTGGTCGGTCTCAAATTACAACCTGCTGAGGGATTAACAGCAGTTTCCCTTTTTCCCCAACAGTACTTAACTGCTATTTACTTAGACAGTATTAACTTTCTGATTGTTAAAATTAGGTTTAAGTACTTTGTATTTTAAAAGGCCTTGTTGGTGAATGAGTTTTGTGAAAAACATTTGCTGGTCTAACTCTATTCACAATGGGCTTAACAGTATTAACTTTCATGGCAGTATTGGTTAGTACTGTCTGTCTGTTAAAGCTTTGCTCAGCAGTACTTTAAAAGTATTTAGTACTGCTAGCTCTAGCAGTACTAACTGGAATTATACCAGTTCTAGTTAGTACTGCTGAAGGAACAAATTGGTTTTGTTTATTCACTCTTTGCACATTATTCCAACCATTGTTTAACCCTGCTTTTCTTGCCATCCTCTTCTCATGAAAATCACAATCTTTAATTAAATGATTAAGACTACCACATACAAAACATGCTCTTACAGCAAACCCATGCCCCAATTCTTTCTTATCAACTTTAGGTTTTTGACTATGTGTGTTTTGACTTTTAACATTTTCCCTAGGAGTTTTTACTTGCTGGTTAGCAAAACTAGGTGTTGCTTGTTGTTTTATTGGTATAGACACACACTCATCTTCACTATCTGATTCATACTCTTCAATGATAGGAGCATCAGACCAGACCTTAGGTTGACTTTCTACATTAGATTCAATGACAACTGGTTCAGACACTAATTCAGAGGGTTCTGTACTAATGTTAGATTCACAGGTATCACATTCACTTGATTGGGATTCAGATTCACTAGACTGAGTCTGTTTTGGACCATATGTAAACTGAGAGTAGTCTATTTCAATGTCAGGTCCAGATGGCATATAATTCCCTGTCATGGGAGGGGGTACAGCATGCATTCCATTTGCAAACCTATCATTCAAAGGTTGGTTTTCTAAATCACTCTCTTTATTCATAAAAACACTCTGCAATACTTCATTTTCATAACTCAAAATACCATCATATCTATGATCCCCATACCCAAGCCCAAACTTATCATTAGCACTCATTTGGGTATTTAGCAGTTTACCAAATCTTAGGAAGAATTATGCCTTTTTTTACTTTAGCTTTAAATCTTCTTTTTTTGCAGCTTCTGCTAATTATTTATTATGGTATGTGAGAACTTACTGTTTTATCATCTAAATCTTATTTTCTCATATACTTTTCTTTTGTTCATACCAATGTCTGATCCTTGTTGATGAGCAACTAACTGTGCTTCAACTTTCTTAAGACCTTGAGAATATGCTTTTATTTCTATACTTGCATCATTAAGTTGTTCTCTCTGAGCATCATAGAGATTTTTAAGATTAGCATAAGACTATTTACATTATTGAACAGGAAAATATACACTCTGTTCGAGTCTGTAGCTGTTGCAAGCCATCAAAGCATAATATTCTTCGTCTGAATGAGTTGTCCAATCCACACCCTTCTCCATTCAACTATCACCATATGCCTTATGAATTCTTCCTTTTGTCCAGTTCTACTCCACATCCTGTTTCCGGAATTCTTGCATCCTCTCCTGTTGTCTTGTGTCCTTTGATCTTACACTCTCTAGCAAAAGGACTTGTTTTGTGGCATTTGTAGCATTCCACTTTTGGTTTTTACAAAGCCAACGCCTCTTTTGCTTCAAATTGTAGCTTTCTCTCGTTTTCTTGTAAAACTTTTTCATTCTCAATTGTAGAATCATGGCCCCACTTGCCATTTCAGTCCCATTTCTTCTGGTCATATTCATTCAATCGTTCAAGGTCCTCATTGGTCCAGTTGAGGCAGATAGATTGATTAGCAATAGAAGTGAGTATGATAAAGTTTGTTTCATATTAGTTTTTCGTTCTATTTCCCCTCTACTTTAATCTTATCTTTTTTTTTTTTTTTGGTTTTGAACCCAGAAAGATTGGCGAACAAATAGCGGTATAACTTCAATTAGTACTGTTTGTGTTCTCTGAGACAAAAAGCTACAATTTTGTGGATTGAGGATGATCGATGCAGTAGAGACTTTTTTAGATTATCATGTCAAAGGACTTTTAAATTATTATACAATCATCAAATTAAGAGTGTCCACCCCTGTTTCAGTTTCATTATTTGAGAGATTGTGACCAGGCTGAAGGTTGAGATCTTAGAAATTTTTGATTAGTTTCTCTGTAGATACACCTGCTTCATGAATCTCTAGCTGACTTAGAAGACTTTGGAATCTGTCATAACCTTTCTGAAGCCCTTCTGTGTTGGATACAGAGAATCCTTCAAATTGTTGCTTCAAGATATACTTTTGCATCTTCTTGGATTCGTCATTTCCACCAAACCTAGATTTGATGGCATCCCACATTTCTTTTGCATCTGTCATCTTATGGAACTTAGCAAGATGATCTTCTGGTAGGGCCATAAGCAAGGTGGTCCTTGCTTTTCTCTCTCTTTCTCTGGCTACAATCTCTTCAGCAGTTCTAGGAGGCAAAACCTTAATTTGTCCGGATGTATCTGTAGTGATTGAAACAGGACCATTCCCATTTTGTATAACCTCCCAAATTGGATAATCTGTATTGTCCAAATAGTGCTCCATCTTCATAGCCCAGATATCATATTCTCCACGAAAGTTGTCCGGAATGATGTTTTCTATAAAATCTATTTTTGGTCAAAGTCACGAAAACGTGATATAGCGGGTCAAACCCCATGGTCAAAGTCTGTGTTTTTACTAAAATAAGTCAAGTTCGAGCATATTCTTGCAGGGGCGTTTTGGTCATTTTCTGTCAAGTTCTGGGTCTTGGCTAAAACTAAAAAGTTGTCCGGAATATCGTTTCGCATAAAAACTCTTCTTTGTCCGAATCGTAAATAAATGTGATTTAGAGGGTCTTGACGAGGGTCAAATTTGGGTAAAATTAAATATAAGTATAAAAGTCAATGCAAGGTCAAATGTTGATTTAAATAGCCAACTGGTCATATAAGGACTTATATTACTTCTAAACTTAGTACTTGGTTATAAATATAATGTTAAGTATTAAAATATACTTAGATATATAACTTACCAAAGATGTAAATTTCTGAAATAGAAACTTTCTAAAAATATAAAGTTATCGAAATATAACGTTGTCAATTAAAAATTAAGTAAGATAAAAACTGTTGGCTTAGGGACAATTATAACTCAATGTTGTTGGGTTTGGGGATCCAAGGCACATGAGGATTTCTCACTCACGTGTTATGAATAGTATATATATATATATTATTTTTATATATACTATTTATTTTCTATATATATAACATGTATGAATTAATATATATACTATATATGATTTTGTTGATACGATGAACGCATCGTTGATTATACTTTTCGATATAGTAATCGAACGACTCTAATTATAGGTCGTGATCGCGTTTGTGGATTTTCATGCTAGACTTCATTGTTTAATCATCGGCTTTTGATCAAGGTGAGTTCATAGCCTCGCTTTTAAAGTTTTCAATGTTTTTAACTCCGCGAAGGGGATACATTGCTTGTTTTGTGAAATTGAACGCAAACTGTTTTTGATACTTGAATATGATTCCTTCACTACTGAGTATATGCCTTTTTGCTATGTGACCGTTAGTTACCATGTGTTGGTGAACGCTAATGCATTAAATAGATCTATTGGGTTTGACAACCCTGTCCGAGGTTTGAATCCGTTGGGACCACCCTGTCAAACAGACATTTTGCAGTTAGTATTAGGAGAGTTGGCATACTTCTCGAGCATAATTTTGTCCTACAGGAATGAATGTGTTAAGTTTCGGTACACGGGATCTTTAGTTGGAAATCACTATTTTTATAACTTGACTTACAAGCTAACGTTATACGTTTTGTGGAACCCAAAACATGCGTTCTATGTGTTAATTGTAAACTCTATGAATTCACTCAACGTTTTGCTGACTTTTTAAGCATGTATCTCAGGTTAATTGTTGTTGATGGCTGGATGGGACGGAACGCAGATATCAAGGACGGTGTCTCGGTGAAGTAGTGTCATAAACTAAACAAGTGTTTTAGAAATCAAGTCGTGTTGTGACTTTTAGAAATAATTTCTGTAATGGTATTGGGACCTATGTAACTCTGATCTTTCTAATAAATGAAATTGTGTTTTATAAACATATCTTTGGAACGTTTACTGGGACTCGTGTGCCTGTATTATGAAGTAGCACCCCAATGTTGTATTCCGCTGCGTATCGTAGTTTGGGGGTGTTACATACTGGCAGTAGTAACTCAAAATTCCCAACAATCCTCCCATAAACTTGATATTTACTTGTCAATCATCAAGTTTCTTCTGTTTAAGCATCTTGGTCATTAGGATGATGTATCCAACATTTTACTACTCTTTAAGCATTGATTTGATGAACTTGATAAGCTCAAATGCCATAGTACTTTCTTCTTCAGCTTCTAACTGCAAGTTCAGCATCTTTTCCAATAATTCCTTGATCAGTGGGTACTTTTTCTCTACTAGCATATTAATCTCCATAGGTGTACCATCCATAAACAGAGTGTGAACTCCACAACTTTCATACAACTTCCATTTCAGCAATTTCCAATTCAGTTGATTCATCCATAGTTCATCTTTTTCATCTAGGTCAAATAGCATCCTCAGATCTCCCCAAAGAAACAAATCATGTCCTTCAAGAGGATGATCTTGAAACCTTTCCTGAACTAACCTGTATAGGTCATTCAAGTCTTGCCTGTCAAGTCTTCTTAAGAAGGCTTGCATGTCTCCATGATAGCTTGAACTTCCATCAGCTCTGGTTAATTTGTAAACATACATGTTTTTTGCATCCACATTTCCCAGCAACTTATATTCCCAATTCACAATAGGAAATCTTCTGGATAGTGGTTCATAGTTCACTTCATTGTCATCACCAGAAATTATCTTTAAGCTTAACCTGAGTTCTTCCTTCTCTTTCTAATACTCTGCTGCTTCTTCTTCTGTAACATTCTTTACATATTTCATTACTTTTGGTTTCTTGGGTGACTTTTGTGTTGCATATGATCCTGCAATTCTTTTTAATCTTTTACTTTTCTTTCCTTCACTCTCAGGCTCCACTAACTTCTTTTCTTCTTTTTCATAATCCATTGGGACAAAATCATGTATGAACTTTTGTTCCCTTTCATACAGTCCTTGGATTTCTTCATAAGTCTTTCCTTTTAGCTGACTGTGTTTGTTACCACCCATGTTCTTTAGATAGGTCATCATCCGATTCCTCAATTGTGTTTCGGTAGGTGGTCTACTTCTGATCTCCGCAGCCCTTTGAGTAGCTCTAAACTTCCTTTGTGATGCTATTGTTTCTGCCAAAAACTTTGCTCTTTCTTTAATTGTATACTGCTCTCTATGGGCGGTCCCCTTAAATAGGTGGGCGGTCCCCTTAAAATTAAGGGGGCCGCCCGTGTATTTAAGGGGGTCGCTCTAGACTGGGCGCTCCCCATTTTGTCCTTTTATGTAGGGAGAATTTTCTGGAACTTTCTAGCCTTTTTAGGTCCGAAAATTTAAATTTCAAAATGTTTATTTTGAATAAAA
>BQNB010004444.1:91106-107784 GCA_026074375.1 Tanacetum coccineum | reverse complement strand
AATTAAAGATTTCACATAAAAACTTGAAAAAGTAAATTTTATATAAACGATTTTTTGACTATTTAACTTTGATAAAAAAGGCCCCGTCTTAGTGCTCGCTTTAGGCCTCCGAGAAGGTTGAGCCGCCCCTGAATGGAACAAGTTCATGTCATTTAAGCCTGACATTCTAGATACACCAGTTTACAAGTCAAAACCTATGATTTCAAAGCAGTATAGTTAAGAATCAGAAGTTAAAGAGGGTAACATTATTGACAATAAAGAAGCTTTTGTCTTGGCTGTTAGGTTGAAAGCTTTAAATGATGGTTTTCAATTTTTAGTAGACATGTCAGCCCCGGAAAGGTGTCACTTAAAATTCTATAATCATAAACAATGTGACTGGAAGCTTCGTGCTAGACTTTGGGATACTACAGATCAGTATTACATTACACATCTTAATGTTGTTCACACGTGTCTTAAAACTCAAACATTTCCTAACCATCGAAATGCAAACAAAAATGTAATTGCTCACCTTCTCACTCCAAAATTACAAGATAATAAGCGGGTTTTTTGGGACAGATATGCAACAAGATATTTTATCAGAATATAAAATACACATATCTTACCAACAAGCATGGAAAGGGAAGGATTATTGTATAGAACAAATAAGGGTTTCACCGTATGAAGCTTTTGAAATGCTCCCGTATTATTGTTATAACCTAGAACAAAAAAAAACAAAGGGATAGTAACACGTATCAAAACAGATGAAAAAGGAATTTTTGAGATGTTATTCATTGCCATTGGTGCTTCGGTAAGTCATGCTCAAATATCCTAAATAATAAATTATTAGTATATCGCGATAGTATATTTATAATGTTTTATTTCAGATTCGTACGTTCCTTAATTGTCTACGCTCTTTGATTATAATCGATGTGGCACATTTAAAGGGTCTATACAAGGGAACAAATCTTCTAGCTGTGGGCATGGATGGAAACAATCAGATTGTGCCAATTGCTTTTGGTAGATGTCCATACTCAAAGAATGCATTGGTGATAACCCTAATTTTCTATTCATATCTGATAGGCATCCTGCTATAGCTTTGGCAGTACAAAATAAATTCTCTTTAGCCTTTCATGTTGTATGTTGTCGTCATCTTATGATGAACCAATCGTTGAAAAACAAACAAAGAAAAGGTTTATTCTGGAAAATATGCAAGGCATATACACGAGAAGACTTTACAACAAGCATGAGAAGACTACAACTTGTTTAGCCTGACGCATACCAAAAGTTTTGTGAATCTGGTCCTCAAAGATGGTCAAGAGCGCATTGCCCTCTAGTTCGTTACAATTACATGACATCGAACAGTGTGGAGTCCGTTAATGCTTATAGTGTATTACATAGGAAAAATACCCATGTTAAAGTTAGCAGGGACGTATCGTGAGATGGTGCAAGAATGGTACTATAAACGACGACAACTAGCAGGTATTTTTCTTACACCACGTAATATACAACTATTTTTTAATCAATATCAACTGCTATATTGATTCTTGTTTACGTATTCTTGTAGCAAGTATGACGTATGAAATAACTGATTGGGTAGCAAACAAAGTGGCAAAAAAAGATGAAAAGAACGACATGGGTTGTTAAAGGTGTTAACAACTATCAATACCAAGTTTCAGACGGTCAGTATATTCGTGAAGTCAACTTACAAACAGCAACAGTTGAAAGTCGAAATATGGCAGCTTTCGGGATTACGAGTGGGCACGTAATAGCTTAAACAAGGATTATTTGGAGTTCGACGGATTGTGTCCAGTATGTAGCATATTGGTTTAAAAAAACCTAAATATCAAGGGACTTATTCAGAATCAATTCATTTCCATGGAAATATGCAACAATGGGAATTTTCGCAAAATATTCTAAAAGCTATTCCTCCTTGAATGGACAACCCACAACCCTGTCTTCCTAAAAATACAAACCGTATACAATCTCAAGGAGAGGAGCCAAAGGTTATACATTGTAGTAGATGCAAACAAGCGGGACACAGATGTGATCAATGTAATAAACCTTTTGTTGATGAGCCGCCTGTAAACAACCGTACACAACATGATCAAGAAATTCAATAAAACAACCAACCATCATTCTACAACCCAAATCAATAGTATGACAACACTTTTAATAGTTTTAACCATTACACATCACAACAATACAATGCAACCACATACCCATCACAAGAATACGGTGAAACCACATACCCATCACACCTTACGAGCAACATTTCATAAACACATCTCAGGCATACGATGGACATCACGCAGAATCATCTCAAATGTATGAACAATACAATTCTCAGCAATATGCATCGCAACATATAAATGATCTAGATGTAATGTAATGTTGTAATATATGATTTCTGTTGTTTTGTTGTTACATTGTAATATATGATATCAATGTAGTGTTGTAATATATTTCAATTTCAATTAAAGTTATTATGTCAGTACAATCAACACTACAGGAATAGTTAATACCTTACTTGCAAAAAAATAACGCTAGACGAAAATAAATTGTAATACAGGTTAAACAATTCAATGAGTATATACAAACATAGAGTTGACAAGTCCCTAACACTAGGTTAATCACTAAGTTTTTTACGCGATTTATGACATGATTTTGACAAATCAATGACAGATTGGACAACTCAATCACTAAATATAAACATTGATTTGACAAGTCCCTGAGAGTAGGTTAATCACTAACTAATTTACGCGATTTTTGACAATCTCATTGTCATTAATGAAAAACATTAAATGTGGTTGTAGGTTACACTATATAAACCACATATTGGTGATTCAACTTCAACAACAACATTACACTGTTTCATTAACTCATTTTAAATTCCAAAGAATGACATTCAATGTCCTACTACACCATTATGGAAGGTTTACTAGTCCGCCTGGAAGAGAATTTGTTGGTGAGATGGTTGCTACCATAGATCTTGTAAAGTTGGACACCTTTTCAACCTAATAAGTGAAATTAATATTAACAAACTATTTGGGTTACGATGGAAACTCATCAACATTTCTTTATATAAAGAAACCAAATTGTAGTTTCGATTCAGGTCCTGTGCTTTTGGCTGATGCTATATAGGAGCGCGACATGATACTCACGTATAACTCCCACAGTCATCGTGTAAACCACTACATGTGTACGTTTCTCGGTGGAGGCTAGCCCCACTTGTCGGGCCGAGCACACGATATAAGACAAACAAATCAGAAAAATCAATGGAAAACCTTCTTGTTCAAATGTAGTAATTGGTACCCCCTAGTTAAAAAAACAATTTCTAAAAAAAGTTTGTGCATCATAAATTTCCTTGTTTTAGTGTGTAACAATAAAAAATGATATATTCAGACATCGAAATGACTTATCATTTTCGAGACATAAAACAAATGCAAACCAAAAATTTACATTATCAACTGTTACACCTCTTTGCAATTATATAAAAATAATATATAATATATATATAAATAAATATATAATATATAATATATATATATATAATTATATATATATAAAGAAAAATATATACAACTGCATATTTTCAACACATTAATTTCACTTAACATTTTTTTTGGGTAAAGGGTTTCCCCGGTAAATTGTATTACTCCAAAAAGTCATTTAAGTACAAAAGTTGTAGGTGAAATCCTACAACCCAGCCTGTTACATGGGCACTAACAAGCAACAAAAAAAGCTACTAACCAAACCACTATATAAGAATGACAGGCCATTCTTATAACTAACATATCATACTACTTCCTACCACAACTATTTAGGCGGATATCATATTGATCACAAAAGGCTTGCTCTTGTGGCGTAAGAATCATACGACATTGGGACCCATAAATGCCTTCAAAATAACATTCCAAATCTTCTTTCCATGCCCCCCCATTCCCCTGAAAACATCCACCATTTGGCATATAAACTTAATCATCATCCATACTCATCCTCCTAATTCTAAAACTTTACTTTTAGCATTTTCTTTTCCTATTTAAAACCGGACCAGAGCTTTTCCTCTTGGTCTTTGTCACATGTAAATTTGAACTACAAGTACCCTAACATGAACACTAAATTATGTTTTTGCACATACCTCCTTTTCGAACCGAGTTGAGCACATCAAAAGAATTAGACACATGGTGTGTTCATATACTGATTATACGAGGAATTAGAATGTGATACCTTAACCCCTTATGCTCTTTCCTTTGTTGTACCACCTAGGAAATGTGGTATAAAGTAACCTCCAATTGAATCCACACTTTTCTTTGGCTGCAATAGACCTTGAACTTTGTTTCGTCACTAGAACCAACCAAAATACCGTGGGTACATCACCTTAATTCTTCTTTTCGTCCTCTTTACTTCAACAAATCCCTCTTCATAATCCTCTATAGTGCAGTTTACCGCCATAGATGGAGCCTTAGTAACTTCATCACTAACACTTTAGTGCAATAAAATCATGAACTAAGACCAAAGCTTTTGCATTACAACACAAGCGAAGTCTTCCAATCAGTACTCAACTCGATAACTACTTAAAATTTCCATCACCATCATCTTCCGGATACCATAAATAACCTCCTTTCTTCATATATAAGGCTGAACTAATCTCAATGAAAGCACGAGCAAAATTGATTCTACCACCATGATTCAACACACATAGAGCTAGTAAACGCGTCCAACATAACCGGTTTACCAACTTGAGTAGCAATCAAGTTCAAACCATCATCAGAGTAAGCTAGAACAGGCACATTATATAATTTTACCCAAACTAGGACTTTAGTGACCTCTCCCTTTTTCAAAGACACACTAGAACACCATTTGTTAAGAATAATAAGAGACTTACGGATCATCCACGGGCCACTTTCTAACACTTGTTCTAATCCAGCTTTAGATGCAAACTTAAACAAGTAAACACCGTTATCATTCCTTGTAATCTTTTCAAATCCAAATTTACTCCATGTGTTCGAAACATAATTTTGAACAACCGGGAAAGAGGGGTCCTTCCCAAAAAAAAATGTCGACGTCTTCAAATACTACTTTCGAGTTTGACGTAAACCACAACGGAGAATTTAAACTTAACCCCTAACCTACCAAGATGGTTCAGTACTGAATATTCACGTTCTTTGAATGAATGGAAAATACCGAGACGATTCACTACTATTTATTACACATTGCCACCAAACTACACGTTATCTGGTATGAAACAAATTAAGAATGATTATCATACTAATGTTGATGTAGCTGCACAATTGGGGCAAAAAGTTATGGGAAGCTTCAGATTTTCTTCCTCATAAAAAAAACCATATAGATTTATGCACGGGTTTGTTATCCAAACGATGGCTCATTTGGAAGAATCATTTACAGATACAATTTCTGAGAAACAAAAAACAACTAGAAGAATCACTCAGCTATCTACATCAAATGAAGAAAAGAAAGATTAAAAAATTCGATTACTATGAATTACTTGGTGAACAAGGTTTTATTAATAAAACAAAACCTAATACACCCTACACACAAATCATTTTCAATTTTGTGGTTCACAATAATGGTCAATTGTGTGCTCGATGACACAAATAACACATGAGCGTCAACGGTAGGAACAATTAAACAACAACATATCCAAGAAGCAACTAAGAAGACCTGAACAATATTATGGTTAAATATTTTTGTGTACAGAGGATTCATAGCTCGATCTATTATTAATGTAGCACAATGGAATTTATCAATAATCCCCCCCGTCAAACTTAGAAACAACTATGGGTATTGCATGTCATGTTGTTGATATATCTTCCACGCATTACAAATTGGACATTACATTGACCACCTAGTGTCGTTTATATTTGATAGCGCAAAATATTTTCCCAAATGCTAGCTTGGCAGAAATGATGAACCATGCCATAACCAACTACACAAGTGAAAGTGAAGACGATAAAAGGGAGGTAACACAAAATGATTACACTTTCAATCAAATGGTTGAATGGGCGGAACAAGAACACTTTGAAGACGAGGAAACCAAGGTATCATGTCCGAAGATAGATCTAAGCTCGCTGCTAAATTTACAACAGAAGCACATTGGAAGTAATCATTCGAAGTAAAAGTTAAGAAACAAAAGATACAACAACAAGATCACTAGCTATTCTACATCAAATGCAGAAACAAAGAAACAAAAAACACGTTCAACGTCAACATTTGAATAATCGTATGTACTAAATATTCATTGTAACTGAATATTGTATTTAAACAGTGTTCTTTCAAATTGAATAATAAGTTACCGATCTCAACTAAAACAAGTTCAATGGTACATTATGTTAAAGACTAATCCATGAAAATGTCTATCATCTCTTGATAAATGTTACGAATATGTAGTCACTGAATATGTCATCCGCCGCATTTTTGACTAATACAGTCTATTGAATAAAGAACTGTCCATACTATTTCCCCTATATCAACTATGCTATCATCTTCAATAGACTCTTGTCTCTCTCACACACACTTCTTCTTTCCACTAACAAACTATATGGCTTATTTAGCAAATGAAGCACGTAATTCAATTGTTTTAAAACTACAAAGGGAGCTTGAAGCTAAGAGAACACTTGCACATCAGTTGTTGTGCAACTTAACTCGTTATTCTGAGAAAATAAGTATTCGTGAGGTACAAATAACAATGTTGTAAAGTATGCCTACAATGAGCCTTAATAGCTATGGATTACATGCTCTACTAATGGCACATGAAGCGGATATCTGTACCACCAACAACATAATCAGAACAAGACAAGAATTGTTGAGAAGCATTTCTGCAAAGCAAAACTTCATATAAACAACAACATGGAAAATATGAGATTCTAGAGTGAAGGGAGTTTGCTGTAAGACCACAAGGCAACCATTGTGTTTGTTTTTGTTTGTTGTTTTTTTTGATCAAAGTTGGATAAATGAGGTTGACAATCTACTAGATGATATGTGGTATATTTGCTATGTAATACCGTCTTTCAATCGATTATGTGAATTAATTGGCTTGTTTATTCATACTCCATCCAATAAGACTATCAAAGACAATGCGAAATTTATCACCAGAACATTTACAACACTTATCAACATAATACATTTGGACACTACACATGCTTTTAACTGCAACATTTTTTTTGGGATTAAGGGTTTCCCCGGTAAAATGTATTACACCAAAAAGACATTTAAGTACAAAAATTGTAGGTGAAGCCCTACAACCCAGCCCGTTACATAGGCACTAACAAGCAACAAAATTAGCTAATAACAAAGCCACTACATAAGAATGACATGCCACTCTTATGAAAAAACAAGGAAATAAAAACAAATATTTCCTACGACGACTATTTAAACGGATATCATAACCAGACATATCAAAAACCTGAGCCTCATATCCATCATAACAATCAAAATCATCTTCCTCTAAAGAGAAACCACCACCCATACCAGATGCATATTCCTCATTTGGAAAATACACTTCATCGTCATCAAATTCCTCCTCGAAGTCCGACGTAGAACCCCCCCCCCTAGGGTACTCTTTGAATGCTTCCTTAGCCGCTTAAAACTTGGGGACACAAGATGTCCTTTTACGAAAACTCAACAACGAGCATCATCCGTACCTAAACTAGGATTTTTGTACACCCCCCATCATTCTAAGGCCGACCCATGGCAATCATTTATATGAACATATCCCCACATTATCAACCCCCTCCTCCGAATTTTAACATCGCAAAAGCAATAGATATCGGAGTACTTATATCACCACCATGCGATGTATAAGAGAGCCTTCACATCAGACCGGTTTCTTCATATCATGCTTATCATTAGCTTCTTATTAAAAAAACGTTGATTTAGGCATATGAAACGCAAACCCGCATCGAATTTTTGGCTGTTTTGGATAACAACCTTATATCCCTTGGTTTATCCTACTTACCGCCTCGTTAAAACCAGCAATGTTTTTGTATGCCATATAATCAACATTAACATCCGTAACAATTACCTATTAGGACCTTCGAATTATACCAAATATTATTGCAATCCAAACCAATGTGTTGGCTTTCCATTCGTATTCTACAGCGATCCCCCCCCTTTCACCTCCTAATAAACCACTCCTAACATCCTCATCAACCGGAATAGGCCATCTTAACCTCTTTACTTTAAATCGAATTAACATCAATCTCCATAAGGAGCGACAGCCGCGAAGCTAATCCTAACCCCATGAGTCTTAGTCAACACAGTAGGTCATGTAAATGCTACAAATCAATAAATTGGTTTCCCAATTTGTGGTAGCAATCAAGCTCACCCGTCCTCCGAATATTCAACCACGGAACATAGTACTAATTTTACCCAAACCAGGCCACCTATGGTTACCACATCAGTTTTCAACAGAAACATTAGTAGTCCAATTAATAAGCAATAAAAGCGTATTGCGAATCAACGTGTAGAGACCAGCGTTCAATCACTTGATCCATACAACTTTTAGTGTCAAATTTAAATAAGAATACCCCATTATCCGTCTTCGATAAAGCTTCGTGACAAACAACTGTGCCCCTGTAATTGTGTAACATAATTTTAAACTATTTGGAATGCCAAACTTTTACCGACAAAATACCCCACAAGAGTATTAGCATACATGGACATTACACCTTCCTTGTTGCCTTAGGGAGCACCGTATCATTATCAGCAACACGCTCCACATTAACAAGGGTTCTAAAGTTTACCTTTTGTTAACAACGGGAGCGTCTTCAGTACCATATTCAGATTGACTAGGCACCTCTCTCCCATCTTGTTTTTCTATAGAATTAGGGCTGTTGCCATTTTTGGTCTGTTTTAGGTTTATTTGGGCTATTTTAAGCATAAATGGATATGTGTATTTTACACTTATCAACAACACACATGCTTTTAACTGCAACAGATAAGACAACTCAATGACAATGATTTGACAAGACACATGCTCTTTTATCTGCAACAGATTAGACAACTCAATGACAATGTTGTCTATCACTTCAAATTACACGCGATTTAGGACAATATCTGACAATTGGGCAGCTTTTTCTTAAATTCAATAAATAATGAATACAAATGTAGTCAAATCTTTGCTTATATATACACACAAAAATTGGGGACTCTTAATCACAAACAAATTTATCATTCACACAACTTATTAATTGTATCTTCTCACTTTCTACCATGGCTAGTAACCCAAATAACGTTAGGTAAACTGTCCTTACGAAACTATAAAAAACACTTGATGAAGAAGCTATTTTGGAGCAACAAATTTTAGACTTGATGCATCGCTTTGCTGATAGGTTTACATATCATAGGGTAGAAATTAACAATCTGATGGTATTGCAAGATCACCCACTTATCGACTATGGTAAGTACGCCCTAGGATGCATGACAGGGGCCGACATGAAAAAGGCAACATACCTGAAAAGCGTGAGGGATGAGTTACTAAGGAGCATGGAAGAAAAGAGACAATTGATGACGAACTACAGAGACATGTAAAAGCATTATTGCTTAACACAAGTTTGCTAACCATGTATGTCGTTGTTTGATGTTTTTTTTATGTTTTCAAATCGTCTAAATAAGATTGGCCATGTACTCTTCTAGATATCTGCTGGTTATCATGTTGTAATGCTTTTAATGACTACTGTTAATTTTAAGCTTTAATATATAACTTTTCAAATTAATAAAATATAGTTATAGAATTGTACAAAACAAAAGTATTTTTATTATAACTAAAATATAGTTATATAAAAAAACCCAACTGACACACTTTGCAACATCATATCTTATGAATATGAAAACTAATTTTAATAAAATTTACTTCAATATGTAGAGCTCATCAAAGACAACACAAATGAGCAAATAAAAAAAATTAAAAACAATGTATCGGTATGCACAAACATGCGGAAAGATAGACGGAATAATGTTTTTCCAAAACAAATAACCTAAAAATAGTTAAAAAAAAACCCAACTTACACACTTTACAACATCATATCTTATGCATACTAAAACTATTTTTAAAAAAATTTACTTCACTATGTAGAGCTCATCAAAGACAACACAATTGAGGAAATAAAAAAAATTTAAACAACGCATCGGTATGCAAAAACAATCGCAAAGATAGACAGAATAAAGATTTTGCAAAACATAAACCCTAAAAATACACTAAATTAAACAAATACCTATAAGTGCACAGTTTCAGATACATGCGGAAAAAACTTTAAAACCTAATCGCTATTATACATGGGCGATCAAGATTTGTGATTTTTTAAAAAAAGTTAATCGCTATTATAGCTGCGCGATTAACCATTTTTTTCGTTAATTAAAAACATTCAACCAGAATCCAACACGTGTCAATCACGTCGATCACTATACATGTTGCGCGATTGAAAAGGTTAGTATGGAAAACCCATGCCTGCTGGGTCTCTGCGGGATAACACATTCTCCAACGGGTTATTTACGTAAAAATCGCTATATAATAAGTGAGAGAGAAAAAGAAATAGTACAACATTGTGGAAGAGTTGATGTGTAGTCACATGGAAGTACATAAGAAAAAAGTTGTATTTTACTTAAATTTACCATTCAAGTCTTTTTGTAATTCAATTTTCAGATTCAAATTTTTTGAAATCGAGAAGATATATGTTATTTTTAAGTTGGCTTATCAAAAACGACATGTTAAATCATGTTTTCACGATTCGGACTCTAAAGCAATTTGATGTAAAACGACATTACGGACAACTTTTTTAGTTTTGCCCGAGACCCGAAAACAAGTAGAAAATGACCGAAATACCCTCGCAAAATTTTAGAAACGAGAACAACACGTACAGACACAAAAATAATTAAATTATATTTAATTATCACTTTTTATTAAATAAAAATATTTAATAAGTTATTTATCATATTATTTAGAAATGTTTGATAAAAACGCAAATGTTCGAGTTAAAGTTGTATTTTTACGGACAGGCTTACCCGAGACACCCAATAACTACCAAATAAATAATAAACATTTTAAATAATTTTTTTAAAACATTTATGAAAACTAGTCATGTAAATACTCATTTTTGTGGGAAAATCATTTGGAACGCAATGACGCAAGTTTCGTGTCTTGAATCATCCGTTAACTAGCCTAAACGAGTCCCGAACGATACTTCAGAAAAATTACGCTTTAGGTCCCTATGGTAATATTTACTTAAACTCCCCTAAACTATCATATACTTGCTAATTGGTTTTATAACTTTCAAGTATATATATACTTAACAATTAGGTTATCTCATAAAAACCTAGCCACCACACACACACTCTCTTTATCCGGCCACCTCCGGCCAGATTCCGGCAGCCACCACGCCTCACCACACCATCGCTGCCACCATTTAAAACGCACCACCACTTCACCATCGTCATCCCCACCACCACCTCGTCACCACCCTCTCCACTTCACCACCGCAGCCAACACCACCACATCACCACCGACGCCACCCACATCAACATCATCGCCACCACGACAGCCACCACAACACCCCGTCATCATCACCACCATCCTCGCCACGCACCACCACCACCTCCACCCAGAAACACTACAAAAGGGTACGTTTAGATCTGGGTTTAGCACCAAAGGGTGCGTTGGGTTCAATGACTGCACCAAAAGGGTGCGTTTGATTTTGATAGTCACCACTAGGGTGCGTTTGGTTTTGATAAAAACCACAAAGGGTGCGTGTGGTTTTATTAAGCACCAAAAGGGTGCGTTGGTTTTCGATTCAGCACCAAAGGGTGCGTTTGGTTCTCGATTCAGCACCAAAGGGTGCGTTTGGTTATTAGTAAAAGCCCAACGGGGCGTTTGGATTTGGGATTAACAATGATAAGGGTGCGTTTGGTTTATATAAATCAACTAATAAATATATCGTAAGAATTAGTAAATATAAACCGGATCTAAAATGGTGGTTTAAAATGGTTAAATAAATGTTTTATTGATTATTTTCGGTTTGGTACTTTTCAGCACTTAAGGGGTGTTTGTTTCTGCGTTTTAATAGCCTTCGAGTGTGTTTGGATCCGTGGTTAACAACTTTCGGGGCTGTTTGGTTCAGCAGTTAACACCTAAGGTGGGTGTTTGGTTCGCTATTTTGCGGCCCGTAAAGGTGTGTTTGGTTTACTTTACACACACACACACACACACACACACATATATATATATATATGTGTGTGTGTGTATATATATAGTTGGGGTAAAATAAAAAAAATGTTATAATAAAAAGGGTAGGAAGCCACCACATCGTGCCATGTGTCTTCTCCCCATCCCTTTCTTTTTTTAACTGTCAAGGGTATTTTCGTCATTCACCATTAGATGTATATATACTCCTTTTTCAAGTTAACCTTTTTCAGAATCCCCCGTAGCTCCTTCATCATTCCACCATATCTTCTTACTGTCGCTCACTATCGCAGCTCTCACCATTCCGCCACCATTCACCTCCTTTTCACAACTATACCTTCCCCACCGTTCCACCCAAGATTCGGTCAGATTCATTTTAATTTCAATCGTTAACAACTGATTTTTCGATTTCGATTGACTTATCAGTTAGTAATGAGTGTTAGTCATCATAAAATAATGAGTGTTCATCTCCTGCGTTCATTATTCCTTAATTGATGATGATGTCGATTGGTTCATTAGTCTATTATAAAAGTAAGATTTGTTTACTTGTTTTTACTATCTGATAAATTGATTGTTGATGAAAGTTAGACTTAATTTTTTATTTGTTGAATTACTTACACAAATTTTAGGAGTTAGATTTATATGTTATCAAGTTTTTCACTAGATTAGGAAAGAACTTGGGAAAAATAAATAAATGAGAAACATGTATATGGAACTTGCACACCATGTGTTTGATAAAATGTCTACATGATATTCTATAACTGTGATGCACTAATTTCTTACTATGATGCACCGGTTGTTCATACACATTACGATGAACTTGTTGCTAAAACTGTGATGCGGTGATAATGTCTAACTTGTCAAACTGTTATTACTTAGGGAATTGAATGCATGCAATAAACATTTGTACAATATTAACTGCCTGTACATTGAGTGTGCAAATAATATATAGGAGTGTGTAAATCATGTATCAGATTGCTTGCAGTATATTAAGTATAATTTAGTTCAATTCTGAATTTTGATGACTACTTATAAGAGTATGATTTGGTTTTTTCATTGTAATTCCGTAGACATCATATATATTTTTCTTTTTGATGTTGTTCTTTAATTTATAAACGTGAGTTAGGTTAAGCTTAGGTTGAGCGTAGGGTAAGTGGATGTTGAGTTATAAGCGAAAATGTGTTTGTATGCTTAGTTGAGTTAGGTTAAGCGTAGATATAATTTTGTTGCCTGAATGTATTGCATTATAGTTTTATTCGGTATGGGATAGCTGAACCATCAGGACAACCCGCGCCAATGGGACAAAAGACTAAATACAAAGATGGTGTGTTTGAAAAGGTGCTTATGGGCTTATTTGCGCATAAAATGGAAAAGTTTTCTGGGAAACTGAATAAAGAAAGTAAGGGAAAGAAAAAGGGGTTGTTTGATTATGACTATGATAACTTTGTGGATGTGTCTAGACGTGTAATGCAAGGGAGAAAACGTGTGCAAGAGCAGGAAGTTGTGAGGGAAGTGTTATTGTCTATGCTCCCACTTCGTGCCCCTTATCAGGTACACGTTCTCTCATAGGGAATTTTTAAAACCATAGTTACATTGTTACGCGTTCTCCCGGTGTCTTTATTTGTACTTTAAAGTGTATTGTATTACTTGTAAGCTGTAACCATAGCTACATGAATCTAAAACCAGAAACCTTAGCTACACATAAGCCGCACCACAACATAAACAAATTCTAAGTTAGTAAAAACTTTATAGAAATGTCTCAGCGCCATGATATGTAACCATTTACATGTGCATACGTCGTAACTTAACTATTATCAAGTTAACATTTATGTACTGGTATAGGTAACATTTATGTTTGTGATTGCTTATTGATCAAGTATAGTTAATCGGTTTTTGTCATCGTATGGAGTAATCAAATGGAGTTAGATGGTTGTTACAGCATTTGGGGATTTGCAGATGTTTTGCATGTACTGGTTTTAGATATAAAACTATGATTTGCGGAGTTAGATTATTGTTACCGGATTAAGTTTAGTAGTTTTTTCATTATGATGCAGTAGAAGTTAATTTCTTAATTACACTTTGCATTGTGCTTAAAATGCTTTGAGGTTTGGGCAGGGCCGCAGGGGTATGGCTTTTTTGATTTTTAGCAATGTTAGCTAGTAGAGTTAGCGTGTTTACTTCATGTGATATACCTTGAATTTCACATCGGCACTTCACAAGCAAACTTATTTTTAATTGTTTTACTAATACAATATTCTGACTTTATATTATTGTTCACAGTATTTCCATCCAGATCATATGTCATCTGCAGAGAAACAGAAGCTTGAGCTTAAGAGTGTAAGGGACAAATTTAAAATTTCTGAATCAGACTGTGGATCTTCTCGTGTTCAAGGTATGTGAAGTTCCAATATCAACTTTGTTAATTTGCTGAACAGGCCATCAGTTTTTTTTTCTGCATTCTTATTAGTCTGACAAAATGTGTATTAGGAGTTTGATAACTCTTGTTTCTTGCTCTAATTTAATATGTTCTCTGAATGCTTATCACCCAACTAATGATATGTATTATGATTAGAAACTTAGAAATTTATAATGAAAACCCCTTTTACATTATCAGCCTGAGAGATCAATTAAGATTTAGCCATTTAAGGTCATTAAAAGCAGGCAAGAGAAGTAGGCGAGTAGTTTGATATATAGTTGGCGCAAGAGTAAGTTCTCAATTCATATAACTGGTGACTCTATTTGTTATGTGAAAACTGAAGAGTTCCACAAATCATTTTATGAGAAATGCGTTTAGCGGGGTGTTTGTTTAAGCTTATTTGTGGGCTTATGAGCTTATTCAGTTTCGTCTTACATTTCTTAAGCCCGAATTTTCTGGCTTATTTTGAGACTTGTAGACATAACTAACTTATATAAGCTCAGAAGTCTCAGAATAAGCCATAAAATTCGAGCTTATGAAATATAAGCCCAAATTAAATAAGCTCACTAATGAGCTTGAACAAACACCCACTAAAATAATGATCATTTTCATCGGATTCGGCGTGTTGCAGTTTTCACAGAATGCTTTCATCATGTCGTCATTCCCTGAGACCCTGAGTAGTAGTGTTAATAGATAGATTTGTCAGACTGAAACTTGACAGAAAAGAGAATGACTGCAACTTAGGTTCAGTCTGGGCTTTTAATCTGGCAATCCACATCATGCGGTTTTGGATTTAATTAAAAAAAAGGCATGGTCAAAATGAACCACTTATATATAGGTATATATTCTTACTCCAAGTTGAAAGTTTGTTATAGAGGAATTGCAGGTTCCAAGTTGAATGCTTAACTATATCTCAGTATAAATTGATTATGCATTCATGAAATTTAACCAGTTTCAACTGGGCCTTGTGTAATCCTTATGCAAGATGTAATCCATTCTCTTTAGTCAGATGATTAGTGCTAATTTCTAATTGTCATGGAATCATTTTGATTTGCATTGGGTTAACCGATAATAGATCTTAGGTTAACCGCTAACAGATGTTATAGTTAACCGCTAACTAATCTTATGGTTAACAGCTGACATATATGATGGTTAACTAAACTGTGACCATCCCTATCGTGCATAATTTTTTCCAAAGGGTCCAAGTTTCTTACTTTAATAAAATCGGCTACGATAATAGTTTATAGATGGTTAAAAGTTATTAACAAATAAAGTAACAAAATGGCCAGTCAAACATTTGTTATATGCATTTCTCAACTTGCACATCAACTTGTTTTTTTGTGTTGCCTTATACACTCGCTTTTCAAGAAACTGGTCACCGTTATCCCTAAGTTTATGTAGGATTTTATACTTGTCTGTTGTTAGTGATAGAAGTATAGTTTACTCTCCAACTTTATTCCAACGGGTATCCTATCCAATGGCAACCTGTATGTTCTTTAATAACAGAGCATCTGAACCTTTAAACATTCTTACTAAGGCTTTGTTTGTTTTTTTTAAAATTCCCTCTTCTAACCTCTTCTAACCTCTTACCTCTGCAGGCGGGCTGAGGTTTTTTTTTTGTTTTTTTGCAGAGAAAAGTGGTAAAAAGGTCTTCTAAGCTCTTCAAAAATTCAGACATAATTTATCACTTCTTACCTCTTCTTCCTTCTTCTTCTCACTTCTTTCTACAATAATTAAATAATTCATAATTAAAAAATTCCATCTTCTAACGCAAACGTAAAAAAACCGACGTAAAATTTTAAATGCTCAAATCACGAAACAATCTAGAGAAAAAGATAAAGAAAAAGAAAAGAATGAAAGAAGTACTTCAAGAGAAATAAAAAACAAACGGTCTTCTTCTTTGCAGATGAATGACTTAGATGCACCTCTTCTTCTGCAGACATGGTTTGCAGATGAAGAGGTAAAACCTCTGACAACTGTATTATTTTTACTAGGGGTGTTCAAAAAAACTGTGAAACCGACGAACCGAGCCGAACCGCTCAATCCGAAACCGAAAAAACCCGAAACTGAAGAAACCGAAACCGAAAAAA
>BQNB010004444.1:0-90337 GCA_026074375.1 Tanacetum coccineum | reverse complement strand
ACTTTCAATTGCAGCCTCGTTGGGACATACGACCCGGGAATATCTCTTCCGGAATCTTTTTATAATTGATTCTTATATATTTAATCTCTTTGTGTAGATTTTGACCTTTTGCCTTGGTCAAGGGCATTTGGTTGAGATTTGCATTTGTGTTATTTTATATATGTGTACTATATCACGAATCAAACCGACTGGAATTCTTATTGCTTGTCTCTCAGAACTTGGTCTTCGAGACAGTACAGATTACAAAGCCTAATTTCACAACCTATACTGTTTTATTTATATGTTCAACATAGGAGCAGGAGAAAAGTATCGTCTTATTCAATCTAATTAGGGGTTGGTTTCGAGACTAGTAATGTTATTCCCATTCGACACCCACAACAATCTAGATGATTGTACCTGGAGACTCTTCGGCTGTTGTTTTGAAGCTGAGAACCTTTGTGCTAGGTTTCTCCGATGTACCATTCCCTGCCAGTTGGGATTTTGTTTTTAGAATGATTCGGTTTAGCTTCTATTTTAGAAAATAAAATTATACAGAGTATATACGGAATACCGATGTGTACTGCATTACTCATCCGTCAGGTCAACTTGTCTTATGTCATACTTATTTGGTGGTTTAGGAGTTTCTTTTGTTGTTTTATCTTATTGGCGATTACGGAGGGGAGCTGGATTTTATTTTTGTCATGTGGCTCATGTGAAATGGATAATTGTTATGTTGTTTTCATTTTCAAATAAATTTGGTCAGTTTACTCGTATTTACAAATAACTTTTGTGTGTCATCTTTCTAATAAAAGTTTGTCACCTTACTAGAAACCAAACAACATACTCCAAATAACGTTTGCGTTACTACATCACAGTTTAAAATACCACTGCGTCATAGTCTGTGTTACTACATCACAGTCCAAATAATGTAAGATAAGTAATGTTTGTGTTACTACATCACATTTCAAAATATCACTGTATCATAGTTTGAGTCACTACATCATAGTCCAAATAATGTAAGATTATCTTAGTCACAATAACGTTTATGTTCATTTTGTTTAGTGCATCATAGTTTTAATTTTATTGCATCAGTGTTTTGTTTTATATAACCAGTGCATCATAGTTACAATGTTACTACATCACAGTTCAAAATACCACTGCATCTATGCTCATTCAGAATCTGCAGTTATCAAAATTACTTGATATTAAACAAACATTATACTCATTAAGAGATACCATACTTATTATTAAACATTCAGTAATCTAAAGTATTACAACTAAAATTTTGAAACATCGATTAGAATTCACAAATGGGAGCTGCATACTTTACTCTCTGAGTAAATTTGTGCACATACATTGCATCTTAATCTTAGCATATGTATATGGGTTTTTTTAACATGTGCCCCTGGGGCACATGTTAGAAAACCCTATGTATATACCTTTTGTTTTCTTGTGTGAAAAATGTGTTTATAAGTTATAAGAAAAACATAATTGTATAGCTTTATATTGAAAACTGCATAGTTATGAAAGCACGCTATCACGACATGTTATATAGTACGTTTGATCTCACCTCTGAGAAAAGTTCATCTACAACAATAGACAGATGACATAATATACATTATATTATCAGTGTTATATCGTATTCAAACTTACGCGCTTTGCTTCTGATGTCCAAAATGATCTTACTGTGTATGTTATAACCTTTTATGTTAACCCAGAACATTTTAACCCCATTCAAGACTTACTGAGGTGCTGATACATCATTTGTTTTGTTTAGGTGGAGTACATGCTACTATGGTTAGATCTTTACATCATACACCGATTGCTACATTCCTGTTTTTGTCTCTACACTTGTGGCATTATGTGAAGGTGTATTGAAGCATGCGACAACATTGGATCTTTATATTATGATGCAGTAAAAATATACAATTTAATGCTGTAAAATATACACTGTGATGTAGTAAACTTACAATCTGATGCAGTAAAGTATACAATTTAAAATAGTAAAATTTACACTGTGATGCAATAAAATATACAATTCAATGCAATATAATTTAATGCAGTAAAATTTGCATTACGATGCAGTAAAATATACAATTTAAATGTAGTAAAATTTACAATGTGATGTAGTAAAATATACAATTTAATGTAGTAAAATTTACAATGTGATGCAGTAAAATATACAATTTAATGCAGTAAAGTTACACTGTGATGAAGTAAAATATACAATTTAATGCAGTAAATCTTACATTGTAATGCAGTATATTTTACATAGTGATGCAGTAAAATATATAATTTAACGTAGTAAAATTTATAATGTGATGCAGTAAAATATACTATTTAATGTAGTAAAATTTACACTGTGATGAAGTAAATATACAATTTAATGCAGTAAATTTTACACTGTGATGCAATAAAATTTACATAGTGATGCAGTAAAATATAAAATTTATTAATACAAAAATTATTGTATTAATAACAGTAATGCAGTAGAATAACAGTAATTTACAATTTAATTTAGTAAAATAAATAATTTGATGTAGTAAAATAAATAATTTAATGCAGTAAAATTTACAATGCCATGCTAGCATTTTTAAGTGTAATGCACTAACAAAATACATCGTAATGCAGTAACTGACATAATGAATTGTTATTTTCTTAGTGCATCACAATTAATAATTTAGTGAATAATACATTATTTACCATGACGAACTAAATTGTTACCTATGATGATCCTACATATTAATGCAGTAAATTTTACATTGTGATGCAGTAAAATTTACATAGTGATTCAGTAAAATATACAATTCAATGTAGTAAAATTTACACTGTGATGAAGTAAAATATAAAATTTAATGCGGTAAATTTTATATTGTGATGCAGTAAAAATTACATAGTGATGTAGTAAAATATACAATTTAATGTAGTAAAATTTACACTGTGATGAAGTAAAATAAATTTAATGCAGTAAATTTTACACTGTGATGCAGTAAAATTTACAGAGTGATGCAGTAAAATATAAAAGTTATTAATACAAAAATTATTGTATTAATAACAGTAATGCAGTAGAATAACAATAATTTACAGTTATATTTTCGACATCTGAAAGCCTATGTCTGAATCGCTCTTCATGGTTTAGTATAACGCTCCATACGTGAACTATATACCAAAAGCAACTTCAACTTCAGGGTAAAGACTTAACAAATACACACTCTCCAGTTTGAGTCTTTTGTTTGAATACATAGTGATGCATTAGAATACACATAGTGATGCAGTAGATTATATATTGTGATGTAGTAGATTATAAATCACTATCTATCTAAGGCATCCTACTGTTAATAGTTTGATTCAATTGTTATAATTAAAATCTTTCTTATACACTGTGATGCACTCAGTTTATACACTGTGATGCTCCAGGTTTCTTCACTAGCTACTATTTTTTAGTTTCTGCACATAACGAATAACTATTTGAAAGTAATAAATTCATTGGATTCAAAATGAATCTTAGTCACCGATTGGGATGGTTTTATGTTCTCATTTTGATAGATATTTTTGGAGATCTCGCTATATAAATACTGTGTATGTGTCAATATTTTTTGGTCGAGCTTACTTTATTGATCATTGTTTTGGAAAATTCATTTGGTCCGCCCGCTTATAAATTGAACATAGTTTGATAGATATTTTTGAGCTATTTAAGCTTATATAATAATATAAAGTTGAAAATTTTATTTTGAAATTTTTTTTCCAAATTTTTTTTTTGGGAAATTGTTTTTTGAAAATATTTGAGACTAAAAGTATTCATAAGCAAAGTAATGAGGGTATTGATCATTCAATTAAGTTCAAAACAATTATAAATTTTACTGCATTAAGTTGTATATATGTTACTGCATCACAGTGTAAATTTTACTGCATTAACTTCTATATTTTACTGCATCACATTGTTAATTTTACTGCGTTAAATTGTATATTTTACTGCATCACTATGTATATTTTACTGCATCACAGTGTAAATTTTACTTCATACAATTATAAATTTTACTGCATTAAGTTGTATATATGTTACTGCATCACA
This sequence comes from Tanacetum coccineum, assembly GCA_026074375.1. NCBI lineage: Eukaryota > Viridiplantae > Streptophyta > Magnoliopsida > Asterales > Asteraceae > Tanacetum > Tanacetum coccineum. The sequence continues at coordinate 86,286 of BQNB010004444.1, read as the reverse complement.
GTGTAAATTTTACTGCATTAACTTCTATATTTTACTGCATTAACTTCTATATTTTACTGCATCACATTGTTAATTTTACTGCGTTAAATTGTATATTTTACAGCATCACTATGTATATTTTACTGCATCACAGTGTAAATTTTACTTCATTAATGTATATATTTTACTGCATCACATTGTAAATTTTACTACACTAATTGTATATGTTACTTCATCATAGTGTAAATTTAAATGCATTAAATTGTATATTTTACTGCATCACATTGTAAATTTGACTACATCGAATTGTATATTTTACTACATCACATTGTAATTTTATTGCATTAAAATTGTATATATTTTACTGCATCATAGTATAAATTTTACTGCATTAAATTATAGTGCATTAAATTATATATTTTATTGCATCAGAGTGTAAATTTTACCACATTAAATTGTATACTTTACTGCATCAGATTGTAAATTTTACTACATCACTTTTTAAATTTTACTGCATCACAATGTAAATTTACTACATTAAATTGTATATTTTACTTCATCACTATGTAATTTTACTACATCACAGTGTAAGATTTACTGCATTAATATGTAGGATCATCATAGGTAACAATTTAGTTTGTGGATAGAATTCTTGTAGTGAAATACCGCATCACATTGTAAATTTTAATGCATCACAGTGTAAATTTTATTGCATTAAATTTTATGTTTTAATGCATCACCGTGTAAATTTTACTGCATCAAATTATAAAATTTACTATATTAAATTGTATATTTTATTGTATTAAATTATATATTTTATTGCATCACATTGTAAATTTTACTACATTAAATTGTATATTTACTGCATCACTATTTAAATTTTACTGCATCACAGTGTAAAATTTCTGCATTAAATTGTATATTTTACTTCATCACAGTGTAAATTTTACTGCATTAAATTGTATATTTGACTGCATTACTATGTAAATTTTACACATCACAGTGTAAAATTTACTGCATTAAAATGTAGGATCATCATAGGTAACAATTAAGTCCGTGGACAGAATTCTTGTAGTGAAATACTGCATCACATTGTAAATTTTAATGCATCACAATGTAAATTTTACTGCATTAAATTGTATGTTTTAATTCATCACAGTGTAAATTTTACTGCTTTAAATTATATATTTACTAGCATTACATTGTAAATTTTACTGCATTAAATTATATATTTTACTGCATCAAATTATAACATTTACTGCATTATATTGTATATTTTACTGCATTAACTTGTAAATTTTACTGCATTACATTGTAAATTTTACTGCATTAAATAGTATATTTTACTGCATCACAGTGCAAATTTTACTGCATTAAATTATATTGCATTAAATTGTATATTTTATTGCATCACAGTATAAATTTTACTGCATTAATTTGTATATTTCACTGCAACAGATTATAAATTTTACTACATCACAATGTAAATTTTACTGTGTTAAATTATATATTTTACTACATCACAATGTAAATATTACTGCATTAGAATGTAAATTCTATTGCATCACAATAAATCACAATGTATATTTTACCATAATACAATAAACAAATAACATAATGCAATAACTATTATGCATGAACATAAAGATACAGAGTTGGAAACTAGAATCGAAAACATAATATTGTGGTGTAGTAGATTTATACATGTTTATTCATTGTGATGTAGTAGATTTGTAACATTGAGTTATACAAATATTAAAAAGAAGACAAGTACTAGTATGGATTCAAATATAATTCACTTATAAATATTTACAGAACATCAATGCCACAATATCTTTGTGTTATGAATATGATACATTATTTTTCTGTTCATTTTGCTTAGTGCATCACTTTTAAATGATACTGCATTATAGTGTTATTTTCTAGTGCATCATAGTTATAATGTCACTGCATCACTATATATGCCAGTGCGTCACAATATAATTTCAGTGCATCATTATGTTTTGCATGCCTCCACAAATAACAATATGTTCAGATGCTATGAAAGTTACAGGGAGATTTGTTCATCAGCTACTTACACTTTCACACTACTTCTTACTCTCTTATTACTCACTAAATGTTTTTTTGAAAGACAATATATTTCAAACCAAACCATACAAAATACAAACGGCATCCACTATTAACAAGATGCTTAAGAAGTGGACCAAAAAAACTACATACAAACTATAAACTGTTAAACTAAAAACTACCTTAAATCAAAACATAACTTATCAATAAATAAACCATACACAAAATAATCTACTTACTAAAAAATTACATTAGATGATACAAACAGCACCATGCCTCATTCCCACTAACAAAATGCACCTACGATCCAATAAGAGCACAAATCAATCACACTACTACATCAACAAGTTGCATAAAATTTCAGATCGAAATACATTAGTAAACCTGATGCAAAGCGGACCCGCAGACCAAAAACTTATTTCCAAATACTACTTTTGTGTATGTCGACTTCTGAGCTCCCTGCACTTGATATGCCACCACTCGTGGCCCACCGTTAAGTTCATCCAATGAAGCATCACCTTGCAATGCACGCACAACCTGTCGATGATTCATGTACGTGTTACACATAATTTCTTTGTTTATACTACTTGTCGAAAGTATAAGTGGCCAAATGAGCATGTTAAGAGTGTTGGGCAAAGCACCAAACTCCCTGTATAAACTTACATTTTTTTTTTAAATAGCTGTTGTGTCATAATAATTTTAAAGTTTCAATAATAACAGTTTTTTTGTATAAAGGATATATCAAGTTTTAATGTCTCAAAATATCATTTAGCCACTTTCGACATGTTTTCCTTCAAGCTATTCTGTTTATAACATTTGACTTGTTAAAAGTGTGTGTGTGTGTGTAATTCAAAGAACTAAATACATATGACACATTTAGAGTGTTGTTCTTGCCAGATTATCTAAAGACAAGTGGCTGCACCTAACACCATGCGATACAATCTCCTCTCGATCTAGTTATTCTCTAATCCTTTATCCCGAGTCTTAAAAAATTCTGGTTAACTTCCGCTGATAGCCTAGCCTTGAATAATGAAAAGTTTACAAGTTTTCAACAAACTCTACCTGAATCCAATTCAATACCAAGATCAAATAAACTTTATTAAAAACACCCAAAAGATTACACAAGCTACATCTGTGTAATTCATATTGATTATTTTCTCAATAGTTTCTATTACAATCAACCCAGAAACCCCAAAAAAAAAGATTCAAGATGATCTCATATCACCAGAGAACTTTATACATTTGACGAGACCAAATTGTTCAAGAGCAATGATCAAAACAATAATGAAAGATAAAAAAACCCTAAATAGGGATAGAAGTCTGTATATAGCCGTGTGTATAATTCATCAAGATTCCGACTTGCTATCAACAGATCGCCATCGAAGAACTCTGTGCTCCAGAGGAAGTCTTGCTTAAACAGAGGCGCTCCAAACTTATAATCCTGCATACACAACTTCCAAACATATACAACATTAGTCCCTCAAGAACTTCCAGGCTAAAGATCATATATTTTGACAATAACAAAAGTAGGAATGATAACATATTAAATAAATATACAAAACAAAACTTTAGACATAGCAGTCAACTTTAATCTATTGTTATGTTAAATGAACTCTCACCCAGTCGATCAAGCTATCACCGTCACTACAAGTGGAAAGGGTTTCTTTGACCTGCCACCATTGAGTGGTGTGGAAGCCTGGGAACTTTGTTTGGCTCAGTTAAGTTTCTTTCTTGATTCTTTATTTTGTGTTTGCTTGTCTTTCAATATGTCTATTCATGGTTATTCTGATGAGGATTATGATGCTGGTTCTGATGGAGATAATGTTACTTTGATTAGTAAATTGGATATTAGTAACAATAGATTAAAGAAGTTGACTAAGTGGAAAGGGTTCTCTTGTTTGCTTGGATCTTTGACAAATCTCACAGTGACCTAAATCACAATTGTCAAAAAAAACAGCTCATGATCGAAAGAACCTTTAAGACTTTGGTCAGAGGGCGGACCAAGTCTACTATGCCAATATATTTAGAGGATTACAATTGAGTTCTCAAACCAGTATTAATGCCTTGGAACTCACCCAGCATTAAAGTAATATAAACCATCTATCTGGTTACCAGTCCCTAGAATTTTCATCTCCCTCAAATCCTGAGGTAACACAAAGCACTTATTCTCATTAAAAGCAATTATCAACACTGTCTCTAGAAAAACATTATTTAGGGTCAGACCATTAAGCTCACACAGTAATCAGGAACAAACAGAACACATCGTCTAGAGTTAAGGTTTTGCTTAGGACCAGGTCTCCAAAATTGTGATAACAGCCTCAGTTCCCATTGGGATGTGAAACTGTTATTCAAGATTAGAAATATTAAAAAACATTAACCATAAACTATCAGTATAAGTTAATGTTGATTTGCCCAGAATCAACAATTACACTGGCTGCAACAAGTGCAGTAGTGTAGTGACTGTTTGAGCAAAAAAACCTATTATATTTTTTATGAAATATAACTTTGTCTTGTTCAAAATAGTACCTGCCATATTGGCTTGCATCTTTTCCATTATTAAAGAATTATCTTTGATTAAGGAATGTTTAGACAGCTGATCATAGAGAAGGTAGATGAACTATAGAACAACAGAATTATTGTTAATTGAACCTCCTATTAATTATTTTTGGTACCCTGTTTTATTATTGTTATTTCTTTTTCCAAAATCAGTAGGGTAACCAATAATCTTGAAGCATCTATCAATGGTATGTCCAATGAAACCACAATTCTCACACACAAGCTGAGGACCACCATTGGCTCTTCTTTTCCCCACCACCAGAAGGTCTTTAGTACATTATTAGGTCTAGAAAAAGTTAACAGATTGGGGGTTCTCTGGTTAGCCTCCTTTATTATTAACAGAAGATTAAACACAGTTGACTGAGATACCTCTGATGATGATCCCCACATTGGAAGTGGAGACAACCCTGTGAGACTCTTCACTAAGATATAATAGCGATTAGCCACCTCCTAACTGTCTGGTATTGGATTCTAGACAGATTATTACTTTCTATTTTGGCATATAAGAATCATCTAGACCCATTAAAATTGCATCAACTTCATCAAAGAATTGGGTTTCTTAAAATTTCTTGCAGCATGGACATGACATCTAGGCAATGAACTCAATGAATCTAATTGTTTCCACAAAGCATTATTTGTATGATAATAGTTCAGCTATAGAGAACCATTCTGTTCGACTTAGAGATTAATTAATCTTGTGATGCAAATTGAAAGTAACAGATCCATCAACCTTATCATATGTTTCTTTCAATTCATCCCAGACATGTTTAGCCCTTTTAGAGAAAATTTGCCCCAAAAATAATTCTTCAGATATAGAGTTTAAAATCCAACCCAGAACAATTGCATTTAGAACATCAATGCAACAATATCTTTGTGTTATGAATATGATACATTATTTTTCTGTTCATTTTGCTTAGTGCATCACTTTTAAATGATACTGCATTATAGTGTTATTTTCTAGTGCATCATAGTTATAATGTCACTGCATCACTATATATGCCAGTGCGTCACAATATAATTTCAGTGCATCATTATGTTTTGCATGCCTCCACAAATAACAATCTTGCAGGGAGCAATAGTATAACTAGCATATGCATATGTTCAGATGCATATGAAAGTTTTAGGGAGGTTTTGTTCTTCATCAACTACTTACACTCACACTACTTACTCTCTTATTACTCATTAAATGTTTTTTTTAAAAGAATATATTTCAAACCAAACCATACAAAATACAAACGACATCCACCATTAACAAGATGCTTAAGAAGTGGACCCAAAAAATACATAGAAACTATAAACTATAAACTATAAACTAAAACTACCTTAAATCAAACATAACTTATCTAAAAAAACCATACACAAAATAGTCTACTTACTAAAAAACTCAGATGATACAAACAGCACCATGCCTCATTCCCACTAACAAAATGCACCTACGATCCAATAAGAGCACAAATCAATCACACTACTACATCAACAAGTTGCATAAAATTTCAGATCGAAATACATTAGTAAACCTGATGCAAAGCGGACCCGCATACCAAAAACTTATTTCCAAACACTACTTTTGTGTATGTCGAATTCTGAGCTCCATGCACTTGATATACCACCACTCGTGGCTCCACCGTTTAAGTCATCCAATGAAGCATCACCTTGCAATGCACGCACAACCTGTCGATGATTCATGTACGTGTTACACATAATTTCTTTGTTTATACTACTTGTCGAAAGTATAAGTGGCCAAATGAGCATGTTAAGAGTGTTGGGCAAGCACAAAATCCCTGTCTAAACTTACATTTTTTTATAAATAGCTGTTGTGTCATATATGATTACAAAGTTTCAATAATAAGAGTCTTATTGTATAAAAGGATATATCAAGTTTTAATGTCTCAAAATATCATTTAGCCACTTTCGACATGTTTTCCTTCAAGCTATTCTGTTTATAAATAATTTAACTTATTAAAAATAAGGAAAATAATTCAAAGAACTAAAACATACCTGACTCATTTTAGGGCGTTGTCTTGCAGAATATCTAAGACAAGCGGCTGCACATAACACCATGCGATACATCTCCTCTCGATCATAGTTATTCTCTAATCCTTTATCCACTAGCTCTTCATAACTTCTAGTACCTTCCGCTGCTAGGCCTAGCCTGGATAACAAAAGTAGGAATGATAACATATTAAATAAATATAAAAAACAAAACTTCAGACATAGCAGTCAACTTTAATCTATTGTTATGTTAAATGAACTATCACCCAGTCGATCAAGCTATCACCGTCACTACTTGAATCCCCGGGCAGTCTACCACTAATCAGTTCAAAGAGCACCACTCTAAAGGAAAAGACATCAGACTTCTCTGTAAGCTTACCGCTCGATGCATACTCAGGCGCTAGGTACCTTAAATAGATATCCGTTATTCAGTTTTTTGCTATTAAAAAATGAATTAAAAAAACACAATTTAAGGAGCATTAGTAGTTAATCTCTAAGTACATATAGATAGTAAAGTTACTCAAATGTTCCCATAACACGTGTTGAAACATGACTATTGTTGTCTGATGAAAGTTTTGTGAGTCCAAAATCTGCTACCTGGTCCATAAATGACTATACGCTTAACATATTGATTTGTGTAAATGAAACCCAACTTAAATAAAATGGCTAAATGGAATGATAAAAGGCTCTGAAACATGAACCAAAAACGTTCTTTCATGATGTCCTATGATTTATTTCTCTCGTGATAACCTCCTCCTCCGCCTTCAACGATTTATCCAAACAATCATGGAATCATATCCACAAGTGACCTAGTCTTAAGTAGTCGTGGTACATTACCACCATAGATTCATGCAGTAAAGGAAATCGCTCATTAATAGAGTAGATAAAGATAGGTGTCCTGTTATGAAAAGTGTTGTAAGATGCAAGTCAACAATAAAACCATGACAGGTTGTGACACAAAGAGTATGCTCTAAGCTCTAAGCCCGCTACTTTGTTATTTATTACCAACATAATTGATAGAAAATGCATAGCTGAGAGGGTTGCCAACAGTTACAAAGCTTATAACAACCATCTCTCAAAATTCTAGTTAAGGTTTTTTTAATTAATATGAATGGACAAACAACAACAAGACGATGCAAATGCAAGAAGATGAAGGTGAACTTTCCTGAGGTCCACCATCGCAAAATTCTACAACACCTCATCCTATTAAATTGTCCTATGTGTATGCAACGGGGAGATTAGAATATAAAAAAGGAGAAAGCTAATAATAATGTCATTGATAAGCTAGGGCCACTTAATTGGCCACCTAACTGTCACTCGTCACTCAGGACCTCAATTAAGCAACTACGTGGTGAATCAAGTATAATTGAAGAGAATATTTCCAATCTTTTCTTAGTAAATTTATTAACGGATAATGAACTACATATGTAAAATAGGAACCTTCAAATCAATAGTATCCAAACTAGATATGTAAAAAGTGAATCTTTACAGAATCGAAAAATAACCGTACTTAGCTACATGATTAGGTGATTAATTAAGTGCTAGAAGATATATAATGCCTTTTAGCTTACTACTTATTAATACGACATTGTCATCATTAACTAAAAGTTCCTTTTAAAGACCGGACAGAAGATCAATTTTTTTATTCGTGTTTAACAAATGGTAATATTGCTCAAATAATATCTTCCCTGTTTTCATTTTATGACTAGTAAACTCTTCATCGGGACAGAGATAATATCATTTATAGCACAAAATAAATGTTGTCCTTTATAATAATAATTCTTGAGTCGACCAATCTTCGTCTTACCAACTACTTCAATTTATTGCAGAAACTCATTGGTCAAAAAGAATAAAGGCTAATAAGATCTTACATCATCACCTCATATTCGCTTAGCAGACTCTATTCAAGCTACATTATCCCTTAGCTGAGCTGGGATTTCATAAGTACATTTGTTGTTACTAAAATTTAGATTGAAGAGTTTTGAGCAGTCCCCGATTGAAGATGGAATAGACCCATTTAACTTATTCATAGACAGATCAAGGGATGACAGTTCTAATATTTGTACTATGTTATTATCTTTTGAATTCTACTATTAAATTTCTGTAATAACATCTAAAATCTTTTTTAATAATTTTTATTAAATTAAATATTTTTTTATTTTTATAAAATATATAATAATTAAAAAAATAAAATATATTTAAAAATTTATTATATTATTATTATTTATTCGTGATTAACAAATTGTAATATTTGCTCAAATAATATCTTCCCTGTTTTTCGTCATTTTAATTACTATAAACTCTTCTATCGTGACAGAGATAATTAATCATTTATAGCAACACAATAAATGTTGTCCTTTAATAATAATAATTCTTGAGTTCGAACCAATCTTCGTCTTAACCTAACTACTTCAATTTATTAGCAGAAACTCATTGGTCTAAAAAGATTAAAAGGCATAATTAAAGATCTTTACACATCCAACCACATTTTCGACTCCGCTTAGGCAGACTCTATTCAAGTACATATATCCCTTAGCTGAGCTGGGATTTCATAATACAAATGTATGTAACTAAAATTTAGATGAGAGGTTTTGGATCAGTCCCCCGATTGAAGATGGAATAGACCCATTTAACTTATTCAAAAGACAGATCAAGGATGACTGTTCTAATATTTGTACAATTTATTTTCTTTTGTATTCAACTATTAAATTCTTTCTTTCTGTAATAACATCTAAAATCTTAAGACATATTAAATATTTTGTTTAGTAACCAATTTTTGAACATGATAATTATATTCAAAATGAAAAAGTAAGTATGACTATAACACTATGCTGATAGTGGTATAAAACTATGATGCAATAGCATTATAGTCCACTGCATTACTCTAATTTGTCATATACGTCTTTGCTGTTTGGAAGGGAAGATCAGCAGAAACTGATTGTTTGGAGGGGCGAGGAAGACAGCTAAGACGTGTTTCCATCTCAAAGAGTACCAATTCGAAATAGGTGAATCAAATCACAAAGGTGGAAGCTAGTTTGGTACAAAAGGAGTGGTATCTAAAACTTCCATCAAAGGGACCTAATTATTTTAAGTAGATGCAAATTCTAATCCCTGGCTATGAGTGATCGAATCCATTATCTACCTAAATTTTCTTTAGCGTTTAAGACCTCAAAAGACTCCTGGCTATACCAACATCTCAATCTCTCAGGCAAATACCTATTCATCTACTAGTAGTACCACATTCCTATCTGATGCAACTGCTAACAGCCGCAAATTACATAATTATTGTTTCAAAAAAAGTTGAATTAAGAGAGCGTACGGGGTACAAAACTAGGGCGAATGATCAAGTTAAGAGATAAAACAACTACACGGGTGTCCTTGCACAATCACTCATTAGAAATGGTGTCAAGCTTGTGGCAGGTGATGAAAAACCTAACCTAGTTACACGGTCATTGAGAGAATAAGTAAAGATCTATTGCCTGGGCTCAAATGAGGTGAAAGATAGTGAAGTAGTTGTTGTCCTTAATGCCGCTAGAAGTGATGTATGATTGATGGTAGATGAAGGCATAAGAACCATGGGACAATAGTTATGTTATGTGTTGAACCGGAAAATAAGTGCTTTACAAGGTGTATATGTTGTTAAATGAATACATGAGAGCTACAAGTTACTGTAGAAAGAAAGACAAGAAAGTGTCGAGTACAAGGTATCTAATCAATGGGCTATAACGTTCTACTCTTTAACAACTATTATTGTGAACAAAACAGAGTACTAAAACACAAATAACAAGCAGGTATTATACTGAAACATGATAAAAAAAATTAAAACTATTAAACAATAGCAATTTGAGAACGCAAATTAGCATCATTTCATGTTATATTGACCCAATTTGATAAATGAATTAACAATATTAAAAGTATGAGTGAACATATCACTTACCTTGTTGAATCACTTTGTCTTTTGGTGAAACCAGAATAGGGTTTAAGGGACTCAAAGAAGAAATGACAGTAAAAACCCACTGTATCCTCTTAACCAGATTTTTAACGCCCCATCCTTCCATATCACAAAGCTTGCAGGGTCATCAATAGTTGGTTAAATGATTTCCTTGGCTGGGAATACTCCCCATGCAACTGCATTCACATCACTCTTCCCACATTGGAAAACAAGTTTCATTCTTTATTGACGGCAATGTATGTGAGTGACATGTACGCCTTGGTTTTCTTCACTAGAGCGTTTAACATTTCAACTAAGCAGAAAAACCCTACATATGATTTCTGGTAAACATACCCCACCCGCGTGGCCCCAGTTGAAATTCCCGAATAAATCGTGGTGAGCCAAAAATGATATGGTTCACTTATACGTAAAAAGATGCCACAATAGTGCACATTTTCAAGGTGCATCGTTATACAAAAAAGCAAACAAACAAATTCTGGCAGTTAATACAACCTATGTGTAACCTAATTCAGCCTTATACGCGAAAACTGATACCTACTACATCATAGTTCAAAATAAGGTGCATCGTTCATACAACAAAGCACACAAACATGTTTCTGAACATAATACAACCTACAAGTAGCCTGATTCAGGCTTATATGTGATAAGTGAGCATCTACTGCATCAGTTTAACACCAACTACACAGTTCAAAACCAATTGCATCATACATACAACCGAGTAGAAAGACATATTTCTACACATCGTATAGACTACGTGTACCTTAATTCAGCCGTATACGCAACAACTGAACACCTATTGCATTATAGTTCATAACCAAGTGCATCATTCATACAACTGAGTAGAATAACATATTTTCACACGTCATATAGGCTACGTGTACCCTAATTCAGCCATATACGTGACAACTGAACACCTACTGCATTATTGTTCATAGCCAAGTGCAACGTTCATAGCCAAGTGCAACGTTCATACATCCAAGCTAACAAACACATTTCTACACATAATGAAACCTACTCGTAACCTAATTTAACATAACCAAGTGCATCATAGATACATCCAAGCAGACAAAAACATTGTCACACATTATAATACATACGAGTACCTTAATTTAGCCATAAACGCGAAAGCTAGACACCTACTGTATCGGATTTCAAAAATCAATTGCATCAATTTTAGATATATACATTAATATTATTTTGACTTTCGTTATTTTTATAACTGTTAGGGATCATAGAACAAGATGCATTTCGATTCCGAGAATGCCCCAAAAATGATAAATTCATCGTTCTTGACTTTTTACTTATCCAAACCAAGCTTAAAACAAAATTACAGCTAAATATCAGTAAGGATGCTAATACTACTCATATTTGCAACTTGTGAACCTTTTACTCTCGACATTTGTTATATCTTAAGTGAGTGTGCTATCTTGAACTTCAACCATGGATCAACTTTTTGCAACATACTATGCTTTACGTTCCACCTTAGAATAACGTTCTACTTAATAAATTGATTTTAAAGGCGAGAATACCCCATGTAGCCCTTACCTCGTCTTGTGGCAAATCCCAACCTTAACAACGGCTAATTTCCAGCTTTTGACATCCTACAAAGACTATACGGGACTCACGGACCTTAGGTTTCAAAACTCTTTAGGCTTCCCGAATAATCATAGCTTATAAAATAGAGTAGTCAAGTGCAAAGAGCATATTTTGAATTTAACAAAAAGAATCAATTATTAATACACACTTAATAATCTAGACATATTATGCAAATTGAAATCCTTCGACGACCTTTTAGAAGGCAGCAACATCGGTTGTGATCCGAGCAAGATTGCCAACAAAACTTTTTAAAAATTCAGTCTCGGATATTTTATTCTTACTATGGGCTTTCTTTTAGAAGACTACCACATAGGTTGTGAGCCGGTCAAGCCTTCAAATCTTATCAACAAATACAAAACGAGAGATTCGTTAACTCAAATCCCCGGCAACGGCGCCAAAAATTTGATACGCTATATGATATACTAATATATAATATTCCAACAAGAGCAATTAAGAAAATTCCCTAAGGAAAATTCACTCTTTAAAATATATATATATAATATATAATATACGTATGTTTACCGGAAAGTATGATTTCCCGGGTCGTTTTCCCAACGATTTGAGAAATTGAAACCTCGCTTGATATTGGATACTGATTTGAATGGGTTCGAAGATTGATTGGGTTTTCTATAACTACTAATTAAAAACAAGCAATTAAAAACAATTAAAGCACTTAACAATTAACGGGAAACAAATAAAACGCGACCAATAAGCAAGTAAACTAAATTTAACTCCTAAAAATGTAAACTAAATTTCTAAACCTAAGATAGGACAAAAGAAAATTTTAGGAAAAAGAAAAACATTTTTTTGATTATTTTTGAATTTATTATGAATTAAAAACTATTTAAATCTAATTAAATCCTAAAAAATAGCAAATAAAGTCCTAAAAATTGGGAAAAATAATTTTTAAGCTTAGAAAAGTCTAAAATACTATAAAAGCTAAGAAAACTATTTTTAACTATTTTAAAAATTAAATTCCTATTTTTAAAATTAAAAATAAAAACCTAAAAATGAAATTTAAAATCTAAAAAGGGTGAAAATGATTTTTCTTTATGTAAAACTAAAGCTATTTTTTATAAACCTAAAAACTATTTTTTTGTAATTTTTTAAAACTTTTTTCTATTTTTTATCTATTTTCTAAAATTTAAATCTTCGAAAAATGATTAAAATTAAACTAGTAACTGGAAAATTACGAAAAATTCAGGAAAAATGCTAGATGCTAACAGAATCCTAAGAAAAATAAGAATAAGCCAAAAGCTAACCTAATAAGCCCTATAAAAAGCAGAATAAGCCTCGAAGTGGCTTATGGGCTTAAGGCCCAAAGAAAGGATATAGGAAATGTGTGTGCAATAGCTCACGGATGAGCTATTGTAGCACACTTGGTTAACACACTGGGTCTTTGAGTGGGAGGTCACGGGTTCGAGGCAGGCAAACCCCCTTTTTGCACTTTTTTTTATTTTTTTTTGGCTTTTTTGAAAAACTGAATATAAGAACTTATAGAGGACACATTTTTAAGCAAATTTTATAAAAATGACTTGGGCTGAAACTCAATAATAAGCTCAAAAAGAGCTTATGACTCAGCTGACCACAGAAAGTGTGGTTTTGAACTCAAAATTGCTAATTTTCACTTAAAGCTTTGCACAAGCTTCAATTTAAGCTTAATTTTAAAAGTAAAAGATGCTATGGAGAACTTATGATGTGCTAAAGCTATTTCTATTAAGCTAATTCTACTGAAAACACAAAAGGCTAACTAAATTTATGATAAAAACTGACAAACTCAAAACTAAACACTAAAAGTCCAAAAACAATTTAAGCTAGAAAGAGCTATAAGCTAATTGAGATCCTGAGCTTTTGCAAACTAAGAAACCTACTTATAGACAAATGATTTAAACTATAAAAGCTACTACTTAAAGCTAGAAATCATAAATTTAAAAGCTAAGGGCAGAAGCTGCTGTTTTTGGTGTTTCTAAGATTTTTGATGACTTTAAAGAAGCAAATGCACCCTAGGACTAAAGCTAGAAATGAAATCTTAGTCTTAATCTATATTAAGCTACACCTAATCTATAAGCTACTTAAATTTAAAATACTAAAAACCTAAGAATTCTAACTAATTTGAAATCAAAAAGTGCAGCAGTGGTAACTTTGGTTACCACTGCTAGTGCAAATGACAGAAGGACAAAAGCACAAATATATGAGACAAAGGCTGTCCCAAGTGCACTTGATACTCTCAATGAGTGTATTTGAGCTTGAAATAAACAAATTTCAAACCTAGAAAGGCTTGACTCAATTTTTAACTAACAAAATTTAGGGAGAGATCTCCCCTGGTGCTGAAACACAAATTTTAAGCCCAAACTTGATCCCATAACTTGTTTAATTTTGAAAACTAACTTTTGAAAACTGTTTTCCTACTGATTTTAAATGATACTTAAACTAACTCAAGCAATAGACACTAGTCATTTTGACTTTTAAAGGTCAAAGAAGCTTAAACCAAACACTCCTTATAGGCTGACAGAATTTGCTTAAGCTATCAACTTTGATTTCTTCTAACAAAGCAATCATAAACAAGATCTTAAATCGCTATTTTAAACTTAATAAACATAAATCAACAATCTACTTAAGCTTAATCTAGAATTTAAGCTATGCTAACTAATTTTTTTGGTTTTTATAGATTTTAAGACAAATTAAACACTAATCTAGATTCTAACTATACTAAGCTAAAACAGATGGTTTATAAGCACTAAGAAACAAGTTAAAACACAAATAAGCAATAAGAAACAGATAAGCACTTTCTAATAAGCAAATAAGCAAATTTAAGCTAATTAAGCAATTATTAAGCTAAGACTTAAAATTAAAGAAGACTTACATAAGCCTAGCTAAACAACAAGCCTTAGAATGTCTCCTAAAAGCTTATTCAACATCTCTGGATGATTAAAAAAAAAGCCAGTATAAGTCCCATGGGATCCTTCCACATTTTGACTCCCCTTCCATTAGCTTAATAGTCCACAAGTCAAGGTAAGGTTTTAGTTAAACTGATTTTGGATTTTAAATATGACTAGGACTGAATTAAGCTCAAATCATGAGCTTATAGACTCATGAGAGCTGAACATGAGCTTATGAGAGCTTATTGATAAAATGAGAGTTGAGAGCTTATGAATGTGAAACAAAGTGATGAAAACTAAATTGAAATTTATTAATTGAACTAAACAGATTACAAGAGATTTAAAATGAAAATTACATTTAAACTAAAAACTTCATAAGCTAAATTAATCTACTTAAAAGAAAAATTACATGAAAAAGAGAGATAATATGTGTGTGATAGTGAGTGCTATATATAGCCTTGTAGAGAACCTTCCAGGAACTTGCTTGCATCCCACGCTCCTTTTAATCCAAACCGTACAATCAATCAATCATTAGATC
Organism: Tanacetum coccineum; assembly: GCA_026074375.1. NCBI lineage: Eukaryota > Viridiplantae > Streptophyta > Magnoliopsida > Asterales > Asteraceae > Tanacetum > Tanacetum coccineum. The sequence continues at coordinate 70,727 of BQNB010004444.1, read as the reverse complement.
TTCAATATGAGCCCTTGGATCAAGAATGTGCACAAACGGATTGCCAAACTGGCAATCCTTTGATGTGACAGCTTGTGCTAGTTTTGTGAGTGTTTTAAGAGTAAAACCAAGCAATTCCTTGTGCTTTCTTCATAGCCACGTGTGATTGATTGCTTGAATGACCAATAAGATACCCTGAGATGACGTTTTTGACCCTGCCATTGTGAATTAGGGGCCTTCAAAATAGCGTTTGTACCCTTAATTGGTCATCTGCCCTAGTCCGTTTACCCATGGTGAAAGTTGGAAGGGACGATGAATAGTACAACTTTTTTTCCCGCTTATTTTTAACTAAACGGGGTAAATAGGATTTAAACTTTGTGTTATTGGTAACTTGGGTCCTTGTGGTTTTAGAAATATAGGTGAAGTGAAATTTCAAGTATAAACAACTTTAAACTTTAGCAATAATGGTCCCTGGAGTTTTAATAAAAGGAAAATGTGCTAGGGCATTGGGCTTTTGATTTGGTTATGGATCCGGGTAAAGTTTTTTAAGGGATTAGGGCCCATTAAGCCTTAGGGACCATTTGTGTAACTTTTGGAACTTGGGGGGACTGAAATGAAACATTTGGGATTTGTCTTCTAGTGAGTTGACTTTGTTGACCCATAGTTGACTGAAGTTGACTTTCTTTGACTTTTTGACCACTATTGACTGAAGCTTGACTCTTTTTGGCTTTGGCTTTGAATCTTTGGCTTCTCTTGTGCTCTTCTGTTTCTCGTGTCCGTGTTTGCCCCTTTTTTGACGGTTTTCTTATGATTTCTGATATATCCGTACCTGCGCACACAAAACACAAAAACAAGTATATTTTTGCCATTTTTAGTCTGTTTTGGGACATTTATGGTCATTTTTGGTGTTAACGGATATGTGTATTTTACACTTATCAAAAGTTAACACCGTTAGGCTTTTAGGGCTATTTTTGCAATTTGGATTATCTTGAGGGCTGATTTGGAAATTTGATGGGTTTTGTCTTGTTGTGAATTTGACCAAGGGTTGACTGAGGGTTGACCACTGCTGACTTTTTGGCCTTTTTGCGTGCTCTTCCGTTCTCGTGCCGTGTTTGTCCGGTTTTGACCGTTTTCTTGTAATTTTTGCTTTATCCGTACCTACACAATCACAAAGACAAAACAAGCAATATTCAAGCATTTAAAGCATAATTTTGTCTTTTTAGGGTCATTTTTGATATAAAACAGATATGTGTTTTCACACATATCAGTTACCGTTACCATAAGTGCTAAGTACTTAAAGTGTTGGCCTAGTTATGAATTTACTTTTGTTATGATTTTTTACTGTTAAATTATGGTTTCATTAGTTATTCCTTGACTATCGTGTAACCCTGGGTTTTGGTAGTACGGGTGGTTTAGAACTAGCTTGCCCTATTAATAGATTATCTTGTCATGATAGGATCCAATGGGTACTAGGGAGGATCACTAACTCCTTACCTGGTGTAGGAACTGACTGGTCACCGTACTTATCACTCAATACTTAAAACGCACAGGAACTCTTTCAGAGGGGGTTAATAATCTTTATAGGTTATTAGATATGTTTTGGGAATAGTTAGGATTAATCACTGCAACCTGGATAACCTACCTCCCAGATGATTCGGGACTGATTCGGAATCACAGGGAGTATAGGATAAACTGTATATGCACATTCAAGTCTAACGACCTTAGAAACCAGTAATGTCAATGAAACCATAGTTTGACATTACACAGGAAATTTTCTTCATAACAACAGTAATGAAGTAACTAGGTTAGAACGTTTTCTCTCTTGATATCTCCTATCCTTGTAATTTCAGTTATTTATTTTATTGTTATTTATTTATTTCAAATCAATTCTAAAAACCATTTTCAAAACGTGACATTTCAAATTAAAACTAATTACACCTTAGCTCTTGGGACGACCTTGGATTTACCATTCTATACTACCCACGATCGGGTTCTCTGCCCGTTAGTGCGTCGTTAGGTAGATCGAGTTTTATAAATTTAAAACTTGATAAAAATATATTTTAAAAGAAAATACGCATCAAGTTTTTGGCGCCGTTGCCGGGGAGCTAAAAATTAGTGGTAATTTGAATTTTTACGATTATGTCTTTTCTCACTTCTATCTATTCTTTAGGAAATATCATGCACGTGGTTGACATTGAAAATCTCACCATTGAACAGTTACTTAGGCTCACAAAAAAATTAGATACCTTAAAAGGTTAATGATATGACCATCACAAAATACATGGAATATGAAGAAACAATGAAAACCCAGGATTACGATGAATAGCAACTACACTCGGCCAAAGCCGATGTCCTTACCACATAAAGGGACCATTTAATTCCCCGTCATAAAAGTCCTAATCCACCATCAGATACAAAAACCAACCCTTACCTTCAGGCATCACAATCCCTTGTTCACCCCAAAATCACTAAAACCATGAGCAAATAAGCTAGGGAAATTGAAGAACAAAGCAATCAGGGCCTAGGTGATTGGTTTGAAGCGGAGTTAGAGAAATGCTAGAAAATTCGATAGAAAAGGAACGATAGTCATTCAAACCTTAAGAGGCAAGCCGATGATGCCCTAAGAAAGTGGGAAGCCCGGATTGATCAACTTAGAAGGGAAGAACATGATGTGAGTGAGTGCATGATGGTTCACACACCAAAAAATGATGTGCATCAGAAAGAAACCAGACAAATTGAAAGGATATCAAGCCTACCTGAGAAACTAAACCCATGAAGTCTTACTATCCCTTGTTCAGTTGATATGTTTAGCATAAATGCAATAGCAGACTTAGGAGCCAGCGTTAGTATTATGTCTGAGTCTATGTTGGATGAATTAAGTCTTACTGACCCAAGGCATGCTAACATCATAGTAGAAATGGCTAATAAAACTAGGTGTGTCTCCCAGGGGATAGTTGAAAACCTCCTGGTAAAATTGATAAGTTTTCTTTCACCTCCGACTTTGTAATCATTGATACAAAGGAATTAAATAGTAAAACTATCATTCTTGGTTGACCCTTTTTAGCAAACATTCATGCTGAGATTAATATTTCCACCAAAGAAGTCTCGCTTGGGATTAAGGAAGATATGGTAAAAATCAAAATGAATGAACAAGCGTGTAATACGGCTGTGGGTGAACACCTTAACAAACGACCAACATCACAGGTTGAACTAAGCCATGAAGCTGTCAATAAAACCCATTGGTGTGAACCTGTTCACCAAGAACATGAAAAAGGATACACATTATGGGCATCATGTGACCCTCACCACGAAATATGCGATAAAGGGGGAATCTTGGACAAAAAATTGAAGCATTACTGGAAAGGCACAAACGATAATGATCGCATAAACTTAGAATGGGAAGGATTAAGTTGTACCAATTGGGTAAGGGCAAGGTACGGTAATGTGAATGATATAACTAAAGAAAGATTCCTTCAAAAATTTTGGGACAATAAGCTTGGAGGACAAATACGAGAAAAGATCTTAACAGAAGAACAGGAAGATCCTAAGAAATATGGGGAGACCAATGAGAAAGCAATAATCGGGGAAATGGTTAACAAGTTACCTGAAGAATGGTTTTCAAAGGTTAGCTGAGATATGGATGATTTGGAAGGAATCATTGACTACCTAGAACCTATATTATATGATGGATTCATTGACTACAATGATGAAGCTTATAAGCAAAGGAGGAACAAGTTACTAGGAATGCCTTATATAGAACCACCACCAATTAAAAAAGAAGAAGCTGAAATAACTAAGTATAACCTAGGGGCTGGTGAGGTATTCATGAAAACTAAGATTTTGAACATAAAAGAATTTCCCAGAACAGCAGCTAACATCGCCGATATAAGGGCAGAAATAATTAAAGATAGAAATAGTAGTTCGGAAGATCTTTCCAATACAAAAAGGAGACATTGGTGTAAACCAATTTACCAAGGGAAGGAAGACATATGCACCAAATGGGCTTCATGTAACCCCCATTTCGACGAATGTGATGGAGGAGACAACCCTAGGGAAAACAAAGAATATTGGGAAAGTAGTAACGATGATATACGAACAACTTTAGAATGGGAAAATTTAAGCTTTGACAACTGGGTAAGAGTGGCCTTTGGAAAGGTATGTAACATGACTAAAAGAAGAATCTACAAAGATTATTGGAGAAATGAGGGGCAGGAAAAATTAGAAAACAAAGTAACGTAGAATGAGCATGAGTCTAACTTAAAGACTCGTTAATAAACAAAAGTGCTTGTCGGGAGACAACCTTTCCTTTATTTAATGAAATTGCTGTTTGCATGTTTCTTAATTTGTTTTGCAAAATACAGAAGCTAAGAGGCAATTTTCGAGACTGGCTCGACTCATATTCATTTGGTAACCTTGCTGAATTTGCAGCAGTTACGGCGTAACCAATACAGTTACGCCGTAACCACTACAGTTACGACGTAACCCATTTCATGGTTACACCGTAACACCTTAAAACTTAAATTTTTTACCATTTGATTACGACGTAACCACTATGGTTACGCCATAACCTCCTTCTGAAATCTTAAAAATTTAAGTTTTAAACATGTCTAAACCTTGTATACGTAAATGGACTTTGTGGGTATGTTCTCTGGAAGCCCTCACGAGACTAAACTCGTCCACTTGGGCCACCAAGTGGTTTGAAAGGCTTGTTGCATATGCTAAATGCAATCGTGATTCCTACAAAAGTGAGTTAGGTTTGTATTTCCTGTACACTTCATAATTCTTGTAGAACGGTTTTATGCTTGGGTTTGTTTCCGTGATCACAGGGGATAAAGAGCTTGAGGGATGACGGAAATAAAGATTTCCCCCTAATTTCAAATTTCAAAGCAATGCTCATGGAGTTTCTTGTCTTAATTCTACTCTTTTCTTATTATTTCATTTCCTTAATGTACAATAGGGACATTGTACAAATCAAGTGGGGGGGATGGGAGTAGAATTAATACTTGACGTATGTTTTGCCTTCAATTTTCTAGTTTTCTTTGAAAATTATGTCAATTTTAAATTTTTTAACAAATTCTTCTTAAATAACTAGAATTAATCTTTGCCGAATGCACATTACCCTTTATTATTACTTGGTGAGATTTAAGCCTAGTATTCTATTTCCATCATATTATTTAAAAATCCACCAAAATATTAAGTGTGTCGGTAGTATTGTAGACTTTAGAACTTGGCATGTACATCATTTCGAGACCTAATTGATTAGCAGGAATAGAGAGTTCAAAAAGGCAACACTTAGGAAATCACCCAAATAGCCTATATATGTGTATTTATCGACTTGTTACACTAACTTGTTGACCTCCCGTGATAAACCCTTCTGTTGCACTCATTATTAGTGTGAGATACCCCTAGATCACCCATGTTGAGCCAATCTATGTTTTCACCACAACTCTAAATGTTTCGTTACACCATTTCACCTTAGCCTACCTTGTAGTCTTTATTTTCTTTGTGTTGAAATCTCTGGCTACTTAAGTCCATGGTTCGGGGGAATGGGAACGAGAATTATATACTTTTGTGGAAGACCAATCAGTTATGATCTATCAAGACCCCCCTATACCACTACTTTTGACATTGTTTATCTTAAGTGGGTGGATGTACGTGTAATATCAAATGTTGCAGGGGCAATAATTAAAGATATAAACCCCTGTAGCATTTGCATACCATGAAGAAAAGAGGGTGCAACTAAAAAAGGCCACCCATGTGCTAAAAATATAAAGATGGTGCCAAATAAAAAATAAAAAAATAGAGCTAGTAGCCTATAATTGCACCAAAACATCTCTGTAAAATGGAGCTAGTAGCCTATTATTACACCAAGTTATACCGATACTTATGAAGAATGGAGCTAGTAGCCCATTATTGAAGATCAGATTTTCAGACTTTGACTCTTGGACCCATGGATGGACAGTAGCTAGTTACGACAACCATAGATTATTTTAGACTATTTGTTTTGTGTTTTTATTAACAACCATTAAATGTGTATCCCATGTCTATCCTAACCCTTAATCATCCTTTAAACCTTAATACCCTTGTTGCCTTTGAGAGTTATTTAGACCCTAATTCTAACTGGTGCAGACTAGTGTACTTTCCAAGCTTATGATATAATACATGTTATGACTGTGCAATTGAGCGATCACCCCGAAAATGAAACACTTAGACTAGTGGAGAGCTGTGTGACTTTTTATCCCCTTTTCGTGAGGTGTTGGGCTTTGATGTTTTCTAGCATAAGAGTTTTATAAATTATTTTCTTGAAGTTATTCTCGAGAAATCTTTTTATGAAATGTTTTAACAGGTTCTACTTGAGGGCAAGCAAAAGTCAAGTGGGGGATATTTGATAACATCAAATATTTAATACTTTTTGGTGGCAAAATACCCTCTAAAATACCTGCAAATGTTTCACTAACACTCGAAAACGAGATATTTTCTGCTATTTTGTAGTTTTCATGTGAAATACAAGAAAGTGACAAGAAACAAGGGAAAAATGACTTAAAGTGTAAATTCTGAAGAATGTTACGGCGTAACACCAAAAAATGGTTGCGCCGTAACATAAATTAAGCAAGTACGAAGATCAAGGAAGACTTTACGGCGTAACACCATATCTAGTTACACCATAACCCTATATTTGGAAGGAAATCTTGTCAAAGTTATCGTTACGGCGTAACACCTTATCCAGTTACGCCGTAACCATGAAGATCCATAAATATAGAATGAAGATCACGTACATATGGATGTTATATGAAGGTTATGGTGTAACACCATATCTGGTTATGCCATAACAACTGCTTAATTATGGAATGTCATGTAAGTTGGTTATGGCGTAACACCTTTACTGGTTACGCCGTAACAAATTCGATATCTACAAATAGAGGCCTCATTCAAGCTATTTCGACATCACTTCCTCCACATCTAATTGGAGAGGCAACAAAGGCTTCCAACCTTCGAAGAATTCCACCTGGAGTCCAAGGGAGATCACACTTTACTTACTCTTTTTATTTAATCGTTCAAAATATGAATACTGTAAGAATTATGAGTTTTCAATATATGATTTCTTCTATCTCTTACTGTGTTACCGTTACCATGATCGGCTAAGCATTTAAAGTACTGGCCTAGTTATGTAATTACTTTTGTTATGATTGTTTCCTGTTAAATTATAGTTTCGTTAGATATTCCTTAACTATCGTGTAACCCTGGTTTTAGTTAGTATGGGTGGTTGGACCTACTTGCCCCATTAATAGATTTATCTTGCATGATGAAGATCGAATGGGTACGTAGGTAGGATCACTACTCCTACCTGTGTAGGAACTGACCGGTTACCGCACATATCACTCAATACTTAAAAAGCATAGGAACTCTTTCAGAGGGGGTTAATAATCTTTATATGTTATTAGATATGTTTTGGGAATAGTTGGGATTAATCACTGCAACCTGGATAACCTACCTCCCAGATGATTCGGGACTGATTCGGAATCGCAGGGAGTATAGGATAGACTATATATGCACATTCAAGTATATCGACCTTAGAAACCAGTAATGAAACCATAGTTTGACATTACACAGTAAATTGTCTTCATAACATAGTAATGAAGTAACTAGGTTAACACGTTTTCTCTCTTGATATCTTCTATCCTTTTAATTTCAGTTATTTATTTTATTGTTTTTCTATTTCTTTCAAATTAAAATCAAAAACCATTTTCAAAACGTGACATTTCAAATTAAAACTAATTACACCTTAGCTCTTGGGACGACCTTGGATTTACCATTCTATATTGCTCACGGTCGGGTTCTCTTCCCGTTATTGCGTCGTTAGGTAGATCGAGTTTTATAAATTTAAAACTTGATAAAAATATATTTTAAAAGAAAATACGCATCAGTTTACCTTGGTTATTTGATCACACTTGTATAATTACAATGGTTATGGGCTAATACCCTCGGGTATTAGCTATCTTATTGAAGATTTAATGTTTGGTTTGTTTTAAACTCGATTTCTTAATTTATCGTTGAAAGTTTAATTATGTTTATCATCTAATACTTATCTATGTGTTTGAATATGCGACCTATCATTCAATTGGGTCTAGTGATACCTAGCAAGTAATCTAGATACTAGGATAGCTCTCCATATCGTGTTTTATATTACTGGACCAATAGGATCACGAATAATGTTCTATCTTTGTCTTTAAATTATGAGCTTAGTTGGACTGGCAGGCGACCCGTATGCTTTAACAAGTATGTTCTTAATTAATTGATAAAGACTTGAACAGTGAACTACCAGTATATAAAATATCGTCAAACAGTAAGTGGGTAAACAAGATGTGTAGAATTCTACGGTTGAATGAGAGAGAAAGCAAGTTGTTGTAATTGATGACATTAAATAACGTCTATTTTATAGCATCATTTATCCTATGTATTTAACCCATTTTATATAATTATTGCAAAGAATTGTTACTTAATCATTTATATTTGATAATTACAGTAATTATGGAGTAGTTGATGAATATTAGCAAAAGGCGCGCATTCTGGAGCTTAAATGAAGATATTTTGAAGATTACTATTCTGAAGACCAATACGCCGTATCCATTAAGTAAGATACGGCGTATTCGTGCCTGCACTCACCAAAGACCATAAAGGAAAGAAGATCAATACGTCATATCCAGAAGATGTCAATACGTCGTATTCAAGATATAGTATGTGAATATTCTGGAAGATATCAAACGTGGTCCCTACTCCAAGAAACCCCCCGATACGCCGTATCCAATCCCTTGGATACGCCGTATCGAACCGACTTCCAGACCCTATAAATACAAAACTCAAAAATGATTTTTAAGTGTGCTAAATCATATTCTCGATACCTAAACCATAAAATTCCATTTTCAGAGGAGAAAAAGAGCAGAAGAGGTCTTGCAACGCATTCCAATCCATAGAAGACAACGTGTAATTCCATATACTTTTGTAATCGTTCAGTTTTTGGTATCATTCGTTAACTCGGTTAGTTTATCTTGGCTAAATAATTGCTCTTGTATTTATTATGACGTTTGAAGGGTAATACCCTTCGGGTATTAGCCATTATTATGAAGATCTGAATGTTAGGTATTATTTATCTCGATTTCTTAATTTATCGTTAAGTGCTTGTTTATGTTTATCAATTTATACTTGTTTACGTGCTTTTGTATGCGACCTATCATTCAACTGGATCTAGTGATACGGACCAAGTAATCTAGAGTCTGGGATAGCTCTCCATATAGTGATTTATACATCTAGAATCATAAGATCACAAATATTGTCCTGCTAAATCTGTGTCTAGGATACGCTTCGGGCTTAACTAGTTAATTGGATATTGCCAATGGTTTATTGAACGTGTTGACTAGAAGGTGAACCTAGATAATTTCAACAATAAACTACCTATTCTATTAGATAGTTCGACAAGTAGATACTAGTGGTATAAATTTGATCGTAAGCGGTAAGTGGGTAAGTCTCTTATATGCTAGGGTTTGCAAGTTCACCATTGCTTTATCCCTAAGATAGTTATAATCAGTAAATTAGGAGGCTTATGCGGATGCTTTAATTGTGACAGAATTAATGTGTCTAGGTCTTAGGAAGAAGTCCCGCCTAAGTCTTAAGAATGATATGCCACCTCAAGAGAAGAAATCATTGCACTTAATAAAACAAACCAACATTATAAATCGGATTAATAATGTAATAAGTATTTCTATCATAACGGCTCGACCGCTATTTATCTTCTGTAATAGCTTGCGTGGGTTAAAGTGTCTTGAATTGATTGTAGTCACCACCAAACCCATGCCAGTCTCTCAGGTTGAAACCCCCTTTTACCTGTTAGAATTAAGATTAGAACTAACATAGGATTAACATAGGTTTGACTTAGATTAGAATTAACTTAGATTAGATAAAAACTAAAATATAATAAAATTAAAGATTTAACCTCGCTTCAAGTGTTCGACACCCTACTTACTATGAATCTCACGACCAGGTAAACTTCTGTTAAAGTGTTGTTTTTTGTTAAGTTGGCAAAATATAAATTTAAAACTTGAACTATTATAAATAAACACCACACAAAGACACGATCAGTAATTTTAAGAGATAATGAATCATCTAGAACCTAGGAGTATGCGTAAGGGTGACAATGCGTAATGTACTATGTTGAGAGTGTTCAAAGAATGCACCTTTGCATGTCTTTTAAGCAAGAGATTCAATTAAGGTTACTTACCTCAATGGATCTTGTGAATGTTTCTTTGTAGAAATAATGATGATTTATTAAAGGTTAGTTACAGTATGTTGGACTTTTAAGTAAGATATTCACAAAAAGAAGATGTTTTAAATCTAATGACATAGGGTGGATTTACCTAAACCGAAGATGAATCTAAGACGAAGGATCCATTAATCCGTGAAGGTGCCAAATTTAGGCAAGGATCATTTTCCTAATATTTGGGAGATGGTGTTGAAATTAGGTTATTAGGAGAAGCTTATATAAGTTATAAGGGTTTTTGGTATGAGTCTTCAAAAATGACATCCAATACTTGCTTATCAAGTTGGAGTACTTATGAGTTTCCCGATGGAAATTCATAAGTCGTCAATCCTACTTAGAGTGTGGTAAGTTTAGCATGTATAATTTGACCATAGCTAATAACACAATATTTGAACACTTTAGACTCAATGAAGCATTTTCATTGCAACTGTGAATTGTAATTCAATGACTAATCTTATTGTCTTGCAATCGACTTCGTGAGTTCATGTAATTGTACGACATTGAAGATATGCTACTTCTCTTGGTTCAAAAGAAACTCTTCAATCTTTAAAGAGATGTCATTTTCGACTTGGGCGTGGCATTACGGATGTTTACCAGACGTATTGTCATTCTTAAATGGGTGAAAGACCTTTAACTGGGAGTCGAAAGTTACCAGAAGAAGCTCAATATCACCAAGCCAAAGACATTCAGGTCTGACATCTCCAACTTAATTGTTGGGATTAAAAGCTTCTTGATGTTGTTTAGAGTTAATGATGCTCAAAGGAATTAAGACTACTCAGGTGTGTGTTAATGCTGCTAAGTAAATCTTAGTGCTGATGGTAATCCTAATGGAAAACATGCTAAGTAGTTAGTACTGTTAGTTACTACTGCTAGTATATATTACTACTGCTAGTGTAACTTAGTTACTACTGCTAGTGTAACTTAGTACTGTTGATGAAGATTGAAGAAAACTTTCTAAGTAGTTAATGCTGCTTGTGCTCAGTTAGTACTGCTGGTATAAAAGTTACTACTGTTGGTGAAGAAAGTTACAACTGCTGATGGAGTTACAACTGCTGACAGGATTACAACTGCTAAAGGATAAATATTGATTGAAGATAAAGATTGCTTTTGAGATATGTATGAGATATTTTTGTAAAAGATATGTATAAGTTATTTGATTAGAAGATCATGATAACTTAGGAATATATTGTAAACCGACTAGGACTCCTTGGTGTATAAAAGGAGGTCCTAGGGCATAGAGTTAGTAGTACATCAATCAATCGATTATCATCTAGAATTCATAGTTATAGCTTCAAGGTTTTGTAACCCTAACACTATCAAGAGTGTTCGTATTAATATATTAAGGCTTAAAGTTTGGTATTATATAATCTTGTTTGTTACTGTTTTATTGATTATTCTTCTTAGTATCATAGACTAGATTCCGCATAGTCTTTGATATATTCAATCAAAGTTTCTACTATAGTTGTCTTGGATTCATTCAATATAACTAAGGCTTTTACAAGCTAAGCAAGATCTATTCAAGTGGGATCAACAAGTGGTATCAGAGCTTGTTGAGAAACTTTGAATAAGAAGAATCATACTACACACAAGATCTTTTGTTTCAAGAAAAGATAGAGTCAGTATCTACACAAGTGGTTGCTGCTGCAAAACTTACAGTGCTCAATCCAGGTAAATTTGAGCTTTGGAAGATGAGGATCGAACAATACTTCTTAATGACTGATTATGCTCTTTGGAAAGTAATCTTAAATGGTGACTCACCTCCATCAATAAGAATTGTTGATGGTGTTGAGCAAACTTATCCTCCTACAACTGCAGAAGAGAAGTTATCAAGAAAGAATGAGTTAAAGGCAAGAGTTACCCTGTTGATGGCTCTCCCTCATGAACATCAACTAAAGTTTAATACCTACAAAAGTGCCAAGACTCTAATGGAAGCTATAGAGAAGAGGTTTGGAGGTAATACGGAGTCAAAGAAAGTACAGAAGACACTTCTTAAACAACAGTATGAGAATTTCAATGGAAAAAGCTCAGAAGGACTTGACCAGATCTATGATAGGCTGCAAAAGCTTATCAGTCAGCTAGAGATTCATGGAGAAACTATTTCTCAAGAAGATTTAAATCTAAAATTATTAAGAAGTCTGCCATCTGAGTGGAAGACTCATACTCTGATTTGGAGGAACAAACCTGATTTGGAAGATCTAAGCATGGATGACTTGTACAACAATCTGAAGATTTATGAAGATGAAGTCATGGGGTCATCAAGCACAAGCCAAAACACACAAAATGTAGCTTTTGTGTCTTCCAATAGCACTGACAGCACTAATGAAGCAGTTAAGACTGTTCATGGTGTTTTTGCTGCTAACTCTAAGGCTAATGCTTCTACTTTAGCAAATGTTGATAGTCTGAGTGATGTTGTGTTCTACTCTTTCTTTGCTAGTCAGTCTAACAGTTCATAATTAGACAATGATGACCTAAAGCAAATTGATCCTGATGATTTCGAGGAAATGGACTTGAAGTGGCAGAAGGCAATGTAAGATTAATGCCAATGGTTCTGAGACCATAGGGTTTAACAAATCAAAGGTGGAATGTTATAACTGTCATAAAAAGGGTCATTTTACAAGGGAGTGTAGGGCTCCAAGGGAGAACAGGAACAGAGAACCTGTAAGGAGGAATGTGACAGTGGAAACAACAGAGACAAAAGCTTTGGTGGCTCAAGATGGACTTGGGTATGACTGGAGTGACCAGGCTGAAGAAGGACCTACAAACTTTGCACTTATGGCATATACATCTTCAGGTTCTTCAAGTTCTTCAAGCTCAGATTCTGAGGTATCTACTTGTTCCAAAGCATGTTTAAAATCTTATGAAACTCTCAAAGAACATTATGATAATCTGACAAAAGATTTTAATAAGTCTCAATTAAATGTAGGTGCTTATAAAGCAGGTCTAGAATCTGTAGAGGCTAGACTAGATGTGTATAAAAAGAATGAGGTTGTTTTTGAAGAGGACATAAAGATTTTAAAACTTGATATTAAGTTGAGAGATAATGCACTAACAGAGCTTAGAAAGAAATTTGAAAAAGCTGAAAAGGAAAGAGATGATTTAAAACTTACCTTAGAAAAGTTTAGAAATTCATCTAAAAATCTAAGCAAACTGTTAGAGATTCAAGTAAGTGATAAGTTCAAGACTGGTGTGGGGTTTGATAGTCAAGTGTTTGATAGTCAGGAGAATGATAGGTACAAAACAAGTGAAGGGTATCATGTTGTTCCCCCTCCCTATACTGGGAACTTCATGCCCCCTAAATCTGATTTGGTACTTGCTGATGAGGATGAATATGTTTTTAGTGAGTCAGTAACTAGTATACATGATGTTGCAACTATTGAAGAAAAGACTAGTGAGTCAAAACCTATGTCTATTGGTGAACCACTTATTGAAGATTGATATCTGACCGCGAGGGAGAGAGAATGATACGAGTCTAAATCTAAACAGAGAAAATCTAGTTTTGCTAAAGTGAAATTTGTTAAAACTAGTGAGCATGTAAAAACACCTAAGGAGTCTGTTAAGAAGGTAGAGAATGATAAGCAAACTAAATACCCTAGGAAAAATAGTCAAAGTCCTAGAGGTAACCAAAGAAACTAGAATAATTTAATGACTCAGAAGTTAGGAAGTAATGAGTTTAAAAATAAAGCTTGTTATAAATGTGACAGTTTTAATCATTTGATCAAAGATTGTGATTTCTATGAAAAGAAAATGGTGAAAAATACTGTACGGAACAATGCTAGAAGGGTCAATCACCAAAATTCTCAAAGAATGACTCACCCTCCACCCAAAAGAATTTTGTTCCAAGATCAGACTAAATGAAATCTGGCCATTAAAACACTTAAAACTAAACATACTGCCAGGCAAAACTCTCAAGAGCAAGCATGTAAATCGTTTTTAATACTGCCAGACCAATTAATACTGCTTACCCAAAACCAACAGTAAATTATGCAAGGCCAGCATCAAATGTTTTTAATAGAGCACATTCACATGTTAGAAGGCCATTTAACAATGTTCAACAACAAGATAATGAATAGTAATTTAAATGAATAAAGTTATTACTGATAAGGGAAAATTTACTATGCTAGTGCCAAAGGCAGTAGAAAGTGATAAAAACGGGAATGAGCAAAAGTTGATAAGGCCTCAGCAATGTGGTTGTGGAGACCAAAGCAAAAGGTTTTATAACATGTTCTTTTAGACACAATGGTGCATCAATGAACTTTAAAATATTTGACTATGTTGATGCACAAGGCAGATCCAAGTCTGTGATGGCTTGGGTCCCCAAGAGAGCCTGATTCTCTTACTTTTGTATGCAGGGCAATCCACAGCTAGAATTGCATGTAAAAAGGAGTCATTGACAATAGATGCTCTAGACACATAAGAGGAAACAAGTCCCATACCTCTCAATTAAGAAGACATTGAGTGGCGATTGTTGTCCTTGTAGTAGATCCCAAAGGAGGTACAATCACTGGTAAAGGTAAATTAGTACATGTAAATTGGATTTTGAAGATTTTTACAATGTAGAAGGAGGTTAATTTAACCTTTTAAGTGTCTCACAAATGTGTGACAATAAAACATGTTCTTTTTACAAACAACTAGAATGTGTTTGTTTTGTCCCCTGACTTTTAAGCTATATGAATGAAAAATCATGTCTTGCTAGAGGTCCTAGAGAAGATAACAAGTACATTTTTGATTTAAAGAATAATGTCCTTCAGGAGGTCTAACTTGTCTCTTTTGCAAAGGCCGCATTAGATGAAATCTAAATCTTTTGTGCATAGAGGCTTGGTCATATAAATTCAAAACTATCAACAAACGAGTATGAGGAGGAAACCTTGTAAGCGGTTTACCTTCAAATTTTTTGAAAATAACATACATGTGTTGCTTGTGCATAAAGGAAAGCAACAAAAACCTCTTGTAATACCAATACTGTAATCCTCATCAACCAGAACTTTACAAATGTTGCATATGGATTTGTTTGGGCCAACATTTTAAAAGAGTCTAATGAAAGGATGTACTAACTAGGCAGTACTGCCTAGTTGTCACAGATGACTATAGTAGGTTTAGTTGGGTTTTCTTTTTAGCCACTAAGGATGAAACTAGTGGAATCCTTTAAAACTCCACTAACTGGCCTAGAAAAATCTAATAGAACTATGTGTTGACAATGGGACTGAATTCAAGAATAAGGTCATGAATCAGTTCTGTGAAATGAAGGGTATTAAGAGGGAATTTAGTGTTGCTAGGACTCCACAACAAAATGGAGTAGCAAAAGGAAAAATAGGACACTAATAGAGGCTGCTAGGACTATGCTAGCTGATTCAAAATTGCCAACAACTTTTTGGGCTGAAGCAGTTAATAACTGCTTGTTATGTTCAAAATAGGGTGTTAGTTATCAAGCCTCACAACAAGACCCTTGATGAACTTTTCTAGGTAGAAAACCCGCCTTTAGCTTCATAAGACCATTTGGGTGTCCTATTACTATTCTTAATACATTAGATCTCCTAAGGTAAGTTGATGGAAAGGCTGATGTAAGGGTTTCTTATAGGATAACTCATACCAATAGCAAATCATTCAAGGTATTCAATCGTAGAAACTGAGGATAATAAGAAGAGAAACCTCATGTCAAGTTAGTGACGAAACTACTAATATTGGCAGAAATGGACCTAATTGGCTTTTTGATATAGATGCTCTAACAAAATCTATGAATTATGAGCCAGTTGTTGCAGGGAATCAATCTAATGGTAGTGTAGGTACAAAAGCATGTGATGATGCAGGAAAATCTAGAATGGAGACAATACCTGACAAAGATTACATACTGCTACCATTTTTGACTCAAGATCCATCATTTTCTTATAGTTTAAAGGATTCTCCTAATGCTAGATTCAAACCATCAAGGGAGGAGGAAAAGATAGATGTTGAACATCCAGAGAATGATATTGTTAGCTTAACTATTAGTACTGCTAGCATAGAAGATAATGTTGTTGATAGAGAATATAGTCTATGAAGTCTTGAATGATCCAACTATACCTAATTTGGAAGATATTAGTCTATTCTGATGATGATTATGAAAAGTTGGTGCAGAGGCAACCATGAACAATTTGTCTTAACTAATGCCAGTACAGTCCTATTCCAACTACAAGAGTTCACAAGGATTATCCACTTAAACAAATCATTAGAGATATACATTCAGCACCTCAAACCAGAAGGATGACAAAGAATGTGACTGAACATGGTATGTTTAGTTCAGTTGCCATAGAGAAATCAACCATAAAAGACTATTTAAATTGCTGTTTACAGTTATTATAACAATTAGAGCCCAAAAAGGTAATCCAAGGCGTTACAATCCCAATTGGATTATAAGCTATTGCAAGAAGAGACTTCTACATTCAAATTACATCAGGTATGACGTTGATGGAATTACCATATGGTAAAAAGAGCTATTGGTACTAAAATGGGTGTACAGGAATGAAGAAAGATGAAAGAGGCATTGTAATCAGAACAAGGCTAGGTTGGTTACTGAAGGATACACTTAAGAAGAGGGAATTGATTATGATGAGGTTTTTTCTCTAGTTGCTAGGATTGAAGCAATTAGGTTGTTCCTTAGCCATGCCACTCATACAAAGACTTTTTGTAATCAAATGGATGTGTAGAGTGCATTTCTATAATGCAATGATTGAAGAGGGAAGTTTGTATGTCTATCAAACTCTAGGGTTTTAAAATCCAGTGTTTCTTGATAAAGTTTATAAGGTAGAAAGCATTATATGGTCTACATCAAGCTCCTAAAGCTTGGTATGAGACTCTATCTACCTATTTATTGGACAATGGATTTAGAGAGGCCAGATAGATAAGACTTTGTTCATTAAAAGAGTCAAAGGTGATATTCTACTAGTATTACAGCATATGTTAGATGATATCCATGTTTAGATCTACTAAGAAGGGTTTTATGCACCGAGTTTGAGAAATTGACCGCACGAAGAAGTTTTAGATGAGTTTCAACGGGTGAGCTTACTTTTCTTCTTAAGACTGCAAGTAACACAGAATGATGATGATTATATCATCAGTCAAGACAAGTATGTGGATGAAATTTGATAAAGTTTGGTTTTTTACTATGAAGACAGCAACTACTCCTATGAAGACTTCAAAGCCATTGCTCAAATGATGCAGAACTGAAGATGTTGATGATTACTTATATAGATCAATTGATTGGGAAACATTGACTACCTATAGCTTCAAAGGCCTGATATAATGTTTGATGTATGTGTTTGTGCAAGATTTCAAGTCACACCTAAAGTTTCACATCTTCATGCTGCGAAAAGAATCTTTAGATACTTGAAAGGTTAACCTAAATTGGGCCTTTGGTATCCTAAGGACTCACCATTTGACGTGGAAGCTTATACTGACAGTAACTATGCTGGTGCAAGTTTAGACAGGAAATCCATAACAAGAGGTTGTTTTAATATCTTTAGGAGGAGATTAATCTCATGGCAATGTAAAAAGCAAACTATAGTTGCCAACTCTACTACTGAAACAGAATATGTAGCTGCATCTAGTTGCTGTGGACAGGTGTTATGGATTCAAAATCAAATTTGATATTGATACAATTTCATAATACCACGATTTTCATTGATAAAGACAGAGCACCATCAGCATTGATAAGAATCCAGTTTCACTCAAAGACTAAAGCACATTTAAATTAGACTTCACTTCATCAGGGATTCATACATGAGAAATAGAATTAATTAAAGTTGATCAGATATCACGAACGCTGAAAAAAAAAATTTCACAATGTTTGGTTGATTTACTCATAAAGGATATTTGGATGTTAGCAGATTTTCAATATCTGATTGCAGATATTAGAATGCTTAACCTCTGAAGTATTGATTGAGGGGAGGTTAATTATGAAGTCTTGATTAATGAAAAGATGTTTGGAATGGAATGGAACAGCAGCTAAGAATGAAATTCAAGTTAGTGCTGTTAGAGTGACTTACTACTGGTAAGTATACTTAATGCTGCTAGTTGCATTTAATACTGTTGTCAAAATTAAAAATGTTGAACCAATCAAGCAGAAGTGGGTGAAGGGTCAGGAAATCCCACTGAACCCCAACACACAACAATAATTGTGTATTCACTGACTATATCTTAAACCAATCACTGTTCCCATCGTTATCTTAACCAAAAAAGACTCAAAAACCTAGGAAAGTCAAAAGGCCCACTGAGATATCTTAGTCTACGGAATCTATTCCCATTTTAGCAGATGAGACTATCATTAAGGAGTGGGAAGATAGAATGGAAAGGTCTGCCACTACTGCTTCTAGCTTAGAAGCAAAGCAGGATAGTGGTAACATAAATAGGACCAAATCCATAGCAACACTTAATGAGTCTTTTCCTCAGGGAACTGATTCACGTTAGTGGTCCCAGGTGCTTAAGATACCATATTAGGGTGGCAAAAAATCTTAAATTAGGTTTTGTGGCGCATCTAAATAGTCCCAATGATCCCACCTCTCTCAAGAGTTAACACAGCTTGTAAAGTGGGGAGGACAACATGAAAGGAATTGATGGAAATTTTGGTAACCAAACTATCTGAAAAAGGTCTCTTGATTAAAAACAGATAGAGTGAATTTGTGAGAAAAAGAAATGAGAGATATAGTGAGCTGAAAAACAAAAAGAGAGCTGTGTGATGATAAAACATATAGAGTGAATTGGTGATAAAAAAGAAATGAGAGATATTATGATATTAAAAACAGAAAGAGAGCTTATGAGTGTCAAAATTCATGATGGAAATGCTTTTTGGAATAAATTTAGAGTTAATGCTGGTGTATCAAATTCAATGTTGCTAAGCTTAAACTAATTGCTGCCATTATTAGTTAATGCTGCTAAGCTTAAACTTACTGCTGCCGATATTAGTTAATGCTGCTAGGCATAAACTTACTATAGTTGGTTTAGTTAATACTGTTAGGCTTAAATTAATGCTGTCAGTTCAAGTTAATGCTGTTGAGGGTGATTTCATAAATACTTCGATTAAAGGTTTCAATCACTCATTCGATCGATTTTACACTTTGATATACTCTCTACACATAA
Source organism: Tanacetum coccineum (assembly GCA_026074375.1). Lineage (NCBI taxonomy): Eukaryota > Viridiplantae > Streptophyta > Magnoliopsida > Asterales > Asteraceae > Tanacetum > Tanacetum coccineum. The sequence goes on along the minus strand of BQNB010004444.1, from coordinate 51,328 downwards.
ACCCTAATCTCATTCATCTTATCCACAAAACCCAATCACAAAATGTCAACCCCCAAAATTCCTAAAAACCACTAAATCTAGTTCGCATTCCTTAGATAAAACCAAAAGAAAGTAAGGGTTTGAACAAATCATTGATTTTTTGAATGCAATTTCTATTAGATATGCGCTAACCTGTGAATCCAACCATGCTATAACTATATGTAATGAACATTTTTGGGCAACTGCAAGTTAATACAGTTAATGGGAGAAATCTGATACAAGCCCTAGTAGATAAGAAGAAGGTGATCATCACTGAAAGAGGTCCAGAAGTGATCATAATGTTAGAAGATGCAGAAGTACTGAATGTCTGCCAAATGAAGTAGATTTTTTGAACAGCTGACACTCATGGGGGTCTGAAAATCTTACCAAAAGATTACATTCTATAAGCTTATTTTTCATACCCAATGAAATTTTCTTATCATACAATTCTGGCAAATGCCATAGTGCTAAGACTAAAACTTGGATGAATTTAGTAGCACTATGGCCTCTGCTATCATCTGTCTTGCAACAAACAAAAAATTGAACTATTCCAAGTATAATATTTGAAATAGATGAAGAACCTTGGAGGTAGGGTTTATAGTTTTTTATGTATAGCAAGGTTTGTGCAAGTCTTCCTAGACACTCAAGTTGAAGGAATGCCAAACATAAAGGGAAATAGTTTACCCCTTCCCACACCAAGAAAGGTGTAGCAAACTTGAAAAAGGGATGGAAAGGTTTTTTGGTAAGGTCACACCTCTTTTCAAACGAATGATAGTTTCAGCTCTAGAAGAAATGGGTGAAGATTCAATTTTTGCTCCTGACTGATTCTCATATCATCACCCATTTAATATACTCAAGTCCATCATCATCAAAGACCTCAAAAGAAAAAGTCAGAAGGAAACAGAGGAAGGACCAGTAGTCCTACAAAGCCTAATCCCCTGATGAATATACAAATGAGAATCATGTATTCTACCTTTCTATGATCCACCTCAAAGTGGTGAGGATAGACTGCAACTGACTAAATTGATGAGTTTATGTACCAAAGTACCTACAAGATAAGGTTCATGGAATGGAGGAATCAAAGACTTCTCAAGCAAAGGAATTGCTAGTTAAAAAGAAGAGAGTTAAGCATTTGGAAAACAGAAGGAAGTCAAGAACTTTTAAGCTCAAAAGGTTAAGGAAGTTGTGTTCAACAAACAGGGAATAAATCCCTCTAAATGATAATAAGTTTGGTGTGCTCCAGGGAGGATGCATCCAAACAGGGGAGGAAAATAGCTAATCTTGATGTTGATGAAGAGGTGACCTTAATTGATGAGACTCAAGAAAGAAATGATGAAGAGAGAATGTTTATGAAGTACACAGATGCTATAACCAAGGTGTAGAAGTTATGATAGCTGAAAAAGAATTTACTGAAAAAGAACAGTTAGTGCCTGCTGATCCAGGGTGACCACTACTGGGTTAATAGTTACTAATGCTAAAGTTGAAGTAACTAACTTGCCGAAGTTCTCAATACCACATTTATGAGTTGACTCTGCTCAGACATCCTAATTAGAGATCAAAGCAGCTAAAGACCCAAAGCTATTACAACTGCTGCTACAAACAACGTACAACTACAAGCCCCAGTCTAGAAGGGATTGTTAGTTCAATAGCCAAGGTAAATTCAAAACACCATCATCATCTTTCACAAGCACATCACAACTTCCCAAAGGCTCAAGACAAAGGCAAACAAAAAGGTTGAGCCTGATTTTTTTGAAAAAGAAAGATCAAATTTGCACTTGATGAAAGAAGTATGCTAAGAAATCTTAAATTCCCAACTACAAGCTGAATTGGAAGAAGACGAGAGGCTTGCAAACAAAGGAAGAAGACGCACCAAAACCTTAATTGAATCATGGGATAAACACATAAGAAAAAATAGAGGCCTGAAGGTTGCTGAGCAGAAAACTACAAAACAATAGAGCAAGAGAAATTGACAGATGAAAGAGAATAGCAAGATGATTTGTTGAACCTTAGAGAAGAGAAAAAAACATTTTGCAGTATTAAGAGCTCAAGAGAAAAGGAACAATCCACCAACTAAGGCACAAAATAGAAATACAATGTCACCTATTTAAAAACATGGATGATACAAAACAATCATCGTAACTAAGCAAAAGATATGATTGAGATCCAGAAGATTTTGATAAAGAGATGAAAAGGGTAAACACATTGTAAGACATGAATGTAGAGTTGGGAAAGCAGTAAGGACAAAAGGCGAAGGCATTTCAGAAAAGAGCAGGATATGAGCTAAATCTGATAAATCAAAGAGCATAGAAGATAGATGAGCAATGTATGTTAGGATTCTAGATTACGAATGAGAACAAAAAAAAAATAAAATAAAATAATGAAAACATAAGGTCTAAATCTAGCAGATTGAAATCTACCAATCTGGTGGAGAATATGTGAAGAATATGGTCAAAGAGTAGCCCCAATTTTTACTGTTTTTCCGTTAGGGGAAAATGATTCTCAAATATGTTTTGAAATATTTTGAATTGATCTGTACGAAATGTTGTTTTGTTTTTGGGACAAGATATGTGCTTATGATTGTTATGTGAATATTTTGTGTTGTATGATTGTTTGGAGCGGATGGGTACGCCTACCCAGTATTTATGTGATTATTGGAGCGGATGGGTACGCCTACCTAGGTTTGTGTGTGGTCCTGCCCTAATTTTAGTGCTCTAGCTGGTAGGCCTTTTAGATGCGTAAGTGACATATGGTTATTGATTAGCGATGATGCTAAGGTTGTTTTCATATATTCACCGACATATAGCACTATTGTCCACTGTTGAAATATTGGCACAACTTTTGGGTTTAAGGTCAAACCTACGAGCTCACCAACATTATTGTTGACGTTTCGAGTATCATTTTCAGGTGAAGTGAAAGAAGAGTAGTTTGGTGATTGATAGCAGACTTAGAAGTATCCGGTGTGGAATTTCATTTGAAGTCTTGCTTGCTTGTTGTTTGATTTTAGTTTCGGATGTTTGGGAATAAGTTTGGATTATGGTCCCCTGTATGGGCATTTGAATAATTGTAAAAGATTATGGATTTTAGTTGCGATTTGGGACATCACTTGAGTTTGTTCAAGGTTGATGGTCTTCATAACACTTGGAGTTTATGCAATGTAGTTTTCTCTATTTTGTATCTTGTGTTATGATTGATCATTATGTTGCATTCTCGAGTTTCCGCCATTGTCGGGGTGTGACAGATTGGTTATCAGAGCCAAGGTTATAGAGAACTAGGTGGTTTGGCCTAAACTATAACCTAAGATCCGTCGTCTAGTTGCATATATGATCTATTTGCGCGATGTTCCGCTTCTGTGTGCCTTTGTGTGTTCGCGATTTGGTGCCTTATTTATGTCAGTCATTGAAATGGGTGGGCTCAATATTGGATATGAATGGGAAAGGATGCGAATATAAGTACAGTGGCCAATGTACTTATAAGCGTATCACAACTCACTCATACTTGATATTTTTTTCACACAAATCGATGTTGACACTGTAAGGTAAAGTTACGTGTATATCTGGTTATATATAGTAAGATATTCTATATATATGTGCGAGTCTTCCCACTTACCTAATGTTGCCCATGTTCTCCCTCGTATAGATAATGCCGCCAAGGATGAGGACCCGAAGTGCTGGTCGGCCTGCTTCCGAATCACTAGGAGGGGGAACGGGTGAACGGGTTGGTAGAGGTGGAAGGGGTAGAAGACCTAGAGAAAGTAATGATAAGTGTGTTGATGAATTGAATGGTCAAGGAAATGACTAGGGTTTGGGAGCTAATGGGGGTGTTGAGGGAGTCAATGGGAATGTAGAGGGAGCCAATAGGGGTGCACCCGACTTCTCGACAATCATTGCCCAGCAACTACAGAACCTCTTACCCGCCATGCTAGCTCAGGTTAGTAACTGAGGAAATGTTATAAATCAGAATGGTAATGTGGTTAATGAGAACGTTTAGGAGAACGTGGGGAATGTGTTAGTAAATGGCAACCGGGTAGGTTGTTCATATAAGGAGTTCTTAGCTTGTAACCCTAAGGAATATGATGGTAAGGGAGGTGTTGTAGTTCTTACTCATTAGATTGAGAAATGGAGAACATACAGGATATAAGTGGTTGTAGTAATGACCAAAAAGTGAAATACACTGCTAGTTCATTTGTGGGTAAGGCTTTAACGTGGTGGAACTCTCAGATCCGCACGCTAATCCAAGAATTTGTTGTTAGTATGTCATGGAATGACTTTAAGTTTATGATGATACAAGAGTTTTGTCCTAGTCATGAGATGCAAAAGTTGGAATCTGAGTTGTGGAATCACGCCATGGGTGGGACTGGCCATGCTGCGTATACTAATAGGTTTCATGAGTTGGCTAGGTTAGTTCCACATTTGGTAACTCCTGAGAGTAGGATGATTGAGAGGTATGTGTATGGCCTTGCTCTACAAATCCGTGGGATGGTGGCAGCTACAGAGCCAAAGACTATGCACAAGGCAGTGCAGATTTCTGGTGCACTGACCGATGAGGCTGTGAGAAATGGATCAATTAAGAAAGTTGAGAAAAGAGGAAATGTGGGGGAAACTAGCAAGGATAAGAATGGTAGGGATGACTATAAGAAGACTAGGACTGGGAATGTTTTTGCTACTACTGTAAACTCTGTAGGAAGAGAGAATATGGGTACTTGGTCCAAGTGTACCACATGCAACTCCTACGATGCACCTGGAGGGCCTTGTCGCACATGCTTCAACTGTAACCGCCCGGGTCATTTAGCAAAGGATTGTAGAGGTGTGCCGAGGAATGTGAATCCTGTCAATGCTAGAAACCCAACTATTATAGCATGTTATGAGTGTGGTAGTACCGACCATGTCAGGTCAGCTTGCCCTAGATTGAATAGAGCACAAGAACTAGAAGAATATCGTCCAAATCAAGTTGCTGCTAATAACTAAACATTAAGAACATTCTTTATTATTGCCTAACAAGGTTTCATCAATCATCTTTATACAATGACTACTACAAGCCCCAATCTTACCTGATCAATGGTAATATAGTTACATCAATAGGATCAAACTAATGACCTTGGGGCTAAAACATATGCTAGCATCTACATCTTCCTGTGGGACGTGTAAACCCCCACACACATGTTTTACACCTTTGGTGCACACACACACTTTTTGGCACACATAAAATGTTTGTCTATTGATCTCTTTATATAGAGAAGATCATTAACTTACAAAGGAAATTTACATAAAGATATTAACAAGTAAATATTTTTAACATTGTATGGAATATCTTCATATCTTCTGTTATCTTTATCTTCTTAAGGAGATCTTCCAGAATCTTCATATTTTGATATCTTTGACTAAATCTTCAATAATTCTCCACCAGCTTGTAGAATTCTTTAATGACGATTCTGATCCTTTTGTTTCATTCTTTTATTTATTTTGTCTCATCAAATCAAGAATCCCAACAATCTTCCCCTATTTGATGATGACAAAATAAACAAAGTCGTGTACGAACTTCATCATAAAGCCAAAGCTTCCCTGAAGTTGAGATGTAATCATCTCCCTGAATGAAACAAAACTTCCCTTTAAGTAGATTTCTTTGTACCATTGACACACCAAGGAATCTAAAGTTGCCAATTGTACCGGTGGTAACATCTTCTTCCTTTTGTCATTAATCCAATCAATAAGGGACTTATGAATATAAGCAACTTTGATCTTGACCACTACAAACCAATATCACACTTCTAATCCAAGCCTTCTAACTCCTCAAATTACCCACCATTAAGCACAATAAGAAAAATGAACTTGAGTAGTAGAAACTCACACTAGCAGTAGTAATAATGATTAGTAGTAGTAAAAACCTTCACCTCATGTAGCATATAAATGGTTAAAACATTTTAACAATAAGCTTCCCCTGAAACCCATATGTTAACCATTTCGTGAATCTTCAATTCTGTAGGCTCTATGTAATGATCATTGATGAAGAAAACTAAGTATAACGAACTTGATGTAGAAGTAGAATAACCCAAACTTGTGTCTTATATCTTGTACTATCCACGTGACGTCAAACTTATAAATAAATCTGTGAAATATAAGTAGATCGCAACCTCTTGACAAAAAATCCTCATCTTCTGTGAGACACCAGACCAAAGTGATAGCAAATGTACGCATTGAGCACCATAAGAGAAATCGCACACCTTTGCTAGATTTGTCAAGTCTTCATCACATCGTTTCTAAGCACGAACAAGTTATCTTCAAACGTTGTAAGCCGTTTAAGATATTATAAGAACACGCATCCAAATAATTCCACTTCATCGTCAAATAAGTGATACACAGTCTTCTTCGTAATCAATTCTTCAATAAATCCCATAAATAATAGCCATAGATCGTTTAAGAACATTTAAACAAAATCCAAAAAAAAACTTTCTTCCTGTGTGTGTTGTCCGATAAACCAACCGATAATCAAAACTCGTCTCTGTCCAATATCGGTAAGTGCTAACATTTGTAATATATTCGAGCAGTATTAACATTTCATCGCAGCAGTACTAACTATTTAAAGGAGCAGTACTAAATATTGCTCGAACAATATTAAAAATAAAAGAGCAGTACTAACTTTTTAATAAGCAGCACTAAGTAATTACCACTGTTAATGTTACTCCTTCCTGTTAGCAACGCTTTATCTGTTACAAAACTGTCGCTAAACCGTCACAAATTTGCATGCTCCTTCCTCCCATTCATTTTAGCGACACTTAGTTTGTCATTAATCCGTCATAACTGTACTATTTGTATTTCTCTTTCTCCATGCTTTTAGTGACAATTTTTAGTGTCAGTAAACTGTCACAAGTTTTTGTTTGTATGCACCAGTAGCTCACAAAATTGTTTCTTTGTTATCAAACAAGCTTATATACCAACGATCCTACTCTTTTTGGTTTTTCCCATTTATGAATATACACAAGTAACGGACTATTAGCTGCATTAACCAATCTTAGCCAGCTTAAACGTCTCTATGAGGCCAGTATTAAGTATATAACATGCATTATTAATATGTCCTTGTCGTGAAAACATTATATTTTATTTGACCGGCCACTAACACGTTTTGAGCATTGAAGCCATAAATCATATAACAAGCAGCATTATACAAGAGACTCAACAGCATTAATGCCCTATGCTGCTTCATTGTTTTAGCTTTAAACGATTACCAAAACATCATTCACTAAAATCATGCGCTCAAGACATCTATAACTAGGGTTATGTTGCTATTGTTGATGATTGCAACAATATGGATACTTTGAACAGATCTAGCAAAAGATTAATGTTATCATGCAACAAACCCTAGTATGAGCATTAATCTCATACTCTTTCTGTTGCCAATTGCTGCCACAAACCCTTTTATCTTCTATGACACTGAAACCCGTCACATCCAAATATAACATCATGATTGATCTAAAATACATAAGATCATAAACACGCATCATGAATGCTTCTTTGTTAACACGAAAGATGAGCATCAGTGAAATATGATCTGATAGTCAAAATCCTTCTTGTAATTAGGGTTTCCTTGATCTCAATTTAACAATACAGACCGTGCATCAAAACCATAACTTGAAACCCTTTTAAAAATAGTAACAACAATTTATCAATCTTATTGCATAATCATAGCAGGTAGAGAGGACGATCATAAACATTGTTATATCAACTTATCTTCAAAACCCTAGAAAACTTTTTATCCAACATGATTTCTTGAAAATTAGGGTTTTAGGGTTTCTTCAAAAACCTTGTAGATCCTAGATCCAGAGCCACGAGGCTCTGATACCAATTATGGAGATCATTAGAATCGTTGTAAGCTCAGTTTGTTTAGAACTTTAATCTAGGATTAACAATAACAAATAACAATAGAATGCACAATGTAATAAACATTAAGAACATTCTTTATTATTGCCTAACAAGGTTTCATCATCATCTTTATACAATGACTACTACAAGCCCCAATCTTACCTGATCAATGGTAAGACAGTTACATCAATAGGATCAAACTAATAACCTTAGGGCTAAAACATATGCTAGCATCTACATCTTCTTGTGGGACGTGTAAACCCACACACACACGTTTTATACCTTTGGTGCACACACCACTTTTTGGACACATAAAAATATGTGTCTTGATCCTCTTTTTATAAATGAGATCATACCCTTACAAAGCGAACGTTAACATAAAGAATATAAAATACGTTCAATCTTTTAAACATTTAAGGAATATCGTCATATCTTCTGTTATCTTTATCTTCTTAAGGAGATCTTCCAGAATCTTTATATTTTGATATCTTTGACTAAATCTTCAATAATTCTCCACCAGCTTGTAAAATTCTTTAATGATGATTCTGATCCTTTTGTTTCATTCTTTTATTTATTTTGTCTCATAAAATCAAGAATCCCAACAATTCTTGTTGATCCCAATGAATAGATCTTTAACTCCTTAGCTTGATGTAAGGTTTAGTATCCTTGGATAAATCCAAAGGTACTAAGAATGAAACTTTATGTATATGATATAAACTATGCGGAATCTAGTTTATACCACTAAGAAGAATAACAGCAATGTATGTTTGACAAACAGAAAATATAACCAAAACAATAAGCTCCAATGTATTAATACGAACACTCTTTGATAGTGTTAGGGTTTACAACCTTGAATCTATGACATTTCGACACGAGAAGAAAGGCCCGGGACTCCTTGGATCCCATGGCCGGTTATGGTTAGAAAGGGAGACAAGGAGGTAAATTTTAGCTCCTTTGTCTAAGAGATGTACACATTGTTATAACAAGATTCACCCTTAGAACAACGGATCCGGAGGCATGGTGAAATGAAAGAGATGTGTAGCCATTTATTAGAGAAAAAGGAAGATAGGGAAAGATGTGTGTGTTAGAGAGAGAACACACACACTTACACTTTTACAAAAGTGAGCTTCACCCCTCCATGGAAGTATGGAGGGGTATTATTTGTCCCAGTCTTTACTAGTCTAAACTAACCCGACAAGACTATAAATGATAATGCAAATTCCAGATAGTTCACCATATTTTGGGCTTAACAATCTTCCCCCAATATGTGGACTTACAAAATTACTTACAATGTTCCTAACAAGTACAAATAACAATGTAATATAGTCTTCCAAAGGCTTCCACAGCTGAAGTTGTCTTCTGAGTTCTCCTCGTTTAAAACCTTGTATTCTAGCTTGGATCTTCATTGTATTTGCTTGTCTTGAACCATTTTAGTATGCATGAGTTGATTAACTTCCCCCCAATCCATGCGCTTTCTTGAAAAGCTTTCTTCATAGACTCCTTTTTGGCGAAGTTTCTGAATCGGTTTCCCCCCAAACCAACATCCCTATCTTAAGCAGATTCTAAAACTTTGATGTAGCTTGAACAATCTTCTACTGTCATTAACGTGCACAGCGGAATTTTGTAGAAAGTCAAACCAAACACCAACTATACCTGCTTCTTGTCATTAGGCTTGGTGAATATTCGTTTTGGGGGTGATCGCGAGAAAATCAACAACGTTCTTCTCATGTTTGCATTAGTACTTCACAAAACCATATAAAATTTTTTTAGGGCTAACAAAACTTCCCCTAGAAAGTTGATTATGTAACATCAAAATTTAATTAAGTCCTAGATAAATGTACACTATTTTCCCCCATGATGGTGGCGTTACTCTCGGGATGCTCATTGTCGAGTACGGTCATATACTCGAGAGTTCTTGTCATAAGCACAAATCTTTATTTACAAATGAATCTTACCGTCTTGACTTCACAAACAATAGAGGAGTTGATAGCAAGAATCAAGACCCTTGGTTTAATCAAGGCTTGTTGATATGAATGCATCGGAAGAACTTTGAAGATTTTGCTTTCGACTGTGAATATCTTTGTATTGGGAATAGCACAAAAATACCCGTGAGAAGTGCTGATTACATCTCAACCTTTATACTCTCTGGCTAACTTACCAACCTCGTATTCTGTCGGCTATTGTTGTGATCACTTGGTGAAGTAAACCCGATATTCCAAACTTGAATGAAGTCAATAATCCTCAAATTTTGTACTTAGCTTTGCTTTATTGTGATTGAAGAACGGTTGCAGAGTGAATCTCTAGTACCCTTCTTACTCCACAATGTATAGAAGTACAAACTCTTGAAATTTATCCTACTTCGACATCTGAGTGTGTCCTTGAGCACTTAAGGTAACTCCTTTAAGTGATAGTATTCAAGGCTCTTTCATCACAACCACCTTGACCTCTGAAACTAGATAATCCAAGTCTTAATCATAACTGTATACGTTCAAGCAAGTCATCAATCGATAGAAAGAAGAAGGAAGTCTCGATGATGAAATAAGTAGTATCCTTTGTGAAATTCAATGATTCAATCGGCAAATAAGGGTTACCAAAACCACTTCTTGATCATTGTCATCATTATCCGAGTCTTTCGCCTTTTTTTTGTTTAAGTGAATCTTTTCAGGATCGTTTTGGATTAAGTGTTGTGTTTGTTTTGTGGTGTGTTGTTAGGTTGATTTTATTAGATTCATAAATTGGTCATATGCCAAATGCTCGGTTACATGACACACATGATGCGGGGAGTCGAACTGCTGCTACCTTTGGTAATACCGCCGACCTTGTTTGGTAGTTAAACCGCTGCCTAAAATGTTAGCAAACCGCACGCGATATAATTATAGCCATAACCGCCGTCAAAACTTTGATCTCAAACCGCCGTCAAAGTTTAAAGCAAACCGCCGCCTGTTTTTATCAAACTGCTCTCATGCCTACATTATATAAGCTAAACGCGCCTAAGGCAAACGCGATCTGTAGGGCAAACCGCGCTATGTACTTGTCAAACCGCATGATTTTTAATTTGGGACGGAGAACATTTTCTTTTTGTTCATAAAATAAGCAACCACGCCCACACTGTTTCAAAAACGACGTGTATCTCTTTCAAATAATTAAAACGCCGCTTAAATTGGCAAACCGACGTGCTTTCTTTTAGATAACCGCCGGCTATATAATTGTTATTTAAAGCAACCCGCTTTGACCTGGTCAAAACCGATGGTACTTTTTCCTTACGAAAATAGGATCTTGTCCCCTTTTTTTCAATCCTACCCACACGAAAATAATATTTAATCAAAACTCCACGAAGAACATCAAGAACGAATTTTTCAAAATAAGCCAAATAAGCTATTTCACTTCTCAAATAAGCTATAGGGGCTCAATACTAAGTGGTTAGATGAGATTAAAACACGAAATAACAACCATATCTTCGTGAATCATCAGATTCGAGCCAAACCTCCACTTAGAACACATAAAAAGTCACATTTTTTAAGCTTAATAATTCGATCTAGGATCATATGTAACTCGTAAGATTGTAGCAATCTAACCTGTTTAACATGTAGATCGAGGAAAGAACAAGATTAACAACCAAATAAGCCCAATAATTTTTGATCCGTGGGCTTTTTCCACAAAATAAGCCACGAAAATTTGAGCTTATGAACCACAAAATCAGTAGTTAAACAACACGGATTCCCCTTGTGCTCTGGTGCCAATTGTTATAACAAGATTCACCCTTAGAACAACGGATCTGGAGGCATGGTGAAATGAAAGAGATGTGTAGCCATTTATTAGAGAAAAAGGAAGATAGGGGAAGATGTGTATGTTAGAGAGAGAACACACACACTTACACTTTTACAAAAGTGAGGCCTTAAACCCTCCATGGAAGTATGGAGGGGGTTATATACATAGGTCCCAGGGCTTTACTAGCTAAACTAACCCGACAGGACTATAAATGATAAATGCAATTCCAGATAAGTCACCATATTTTAGGGCTAACACACATATATGCTTCCACTAGAATTATTTTCATCATAATCCATTCCATTTACAAAAAATAAAAAGACACACTTCTCTTGTGTGTGTATAATTCGTCCGCCACCTACAACACACACATACAATCATAATTTTTGAAATTTTTGATCAAGGAAAACATGAAGAATAATATTTGGAGTTGGATTCTAGTGTTTTGGTTATTCATTAAACAACGTTTGGATTGTCGGTTTGTGGTCAAAATCTACAAATTTGAAGATTTTCTTGTAAGTTTTCAAATTTAAATTTTGTTTGTCCTTTTGGGTTTATTTTGATGCATAGATGTTAGTTGTACAAGTTGATCGTTGTAAAAATTAATTTTTGGAAGCGAAACGAAAGAAAATGGTGCGTTTGGTTCGTGAATAGTGAAAAAAAATAAGGGTTTTTGTAGTTTTGATGTTGTGGTCGTGATGGTTGAATAATATATGTTGCTAGAATGCTTATTTTTGATAAGTTGCTTGTATAGCTTATTTCTTTATCTTATTTTTAGCTATTTCTTGGCTTTTTTGGGCTTTAAATGCCACTGTATATCCCAAAGTCACTAGAAGTGTTTTTGTTTATTTTTGTGTTTTATGGCATATGTTGTGGACTTTTTTATTGAAGGGCTGTATAGTTGAATAACCAAAAGCGTACGTTGGCTTATTGCTTATTTAAAATAAGCTAAATTATACGTTTTTTGAAGTTTATGACTCAGACCAATAAATCTATTTGAGCCGCACGGCTTACGAGAGGGCTCTATTGTGGTCAGGATTATTTCTACATATAAAGTATTATCTTATATTGTAAATGGACCTTGGTTTTGGACTTAAATAATATTTTTAGACTTATAAAATGTCCTAATGGAAACTTGTTGGGCCTTGAAGGCCCCAATAGCGATATTTGGTCATTTTGAGAGTTTTGGTGGACTTTTGAAAGCGAAATGTATTTACGAAGTGATATTAATCGTTATTTTGGGGAAAATGTTTTGGTGAACGTTAAAGTTTGAGATTTTGGATTTTGCTCTGAAAAGTAGTCGAATTGTGTGATAAGTGTTGTTGTTGGGAAATTATGGTTTGAACCTTGGAAAATCGTTGTAAACACGTTCGGGTCATGTCAAAATTTCTGTAAAAAGTTTATACTTAGAATTTTACTTAAAATATTACTTAGTTTCGGAGACGAGTTTGTCCGTAACCCCGATCCCATTTCAAATGATGAAACACCCGATTTTTCCTACCCACCTTCACAACCCCAAACATCTTCTCTCGACCAACTTAGTTGTTTTCATTGTGGAGATCCGTTAGAAGATGGTGTACGTTGTCAACGGTGTACTTGCAAGTGATGTGGATATGGTCTTAGAGAAGGATTTTGTTGGGTTTACGCTTCAAGATATGAAAATTCATCCATTGATGCTCCTAATCCGAACTCTTTCAATGATACTCCAAACATTTTCACCAACCCTCCACAACCCCAGTACGAATCATACTTGTGTGAATTATGTGGAAATGACGCTCATTATGGTTATCATTGTCCACCACGGGTACCGCTTGTCTATGAACAGGAACCGTGTTACAATCAAAACTTTAGTGATAATTATTATCCACAAAATTCACCGAGTTTTCCATAACAATATCTTTGTTGTGATAATTGTGGGGGTCCTCATGAAAGTTTTCAGTGTCAACCGATGAATCAAAACTACTTTGAGCCTAATTCTAACTATTCCGGATTTGACCGACCCTCACAATATCCCATCGATCAATCACCTCCTCAAGAAATGAGTATCCAAGATATGGAGGATCTAAAGCAGCAGTATTTAGATGAAATGAAAAGTATGATTAATCAAATTCAGATCAAAGATTATCATAATGAGAGAATAGATATTCGTTATAGAAGGGAATGTGAAATTATGATTGATAAGATTAAGGGAAAATTCAATGGAATGAGTATTGAAATTAATAAAAAAAAGAGCTTCGGCAACTAGAGCAGGCGGCTAATCTTAGTACTTATACTACCAAGCCTTCGCGACATTTCAATTTATGATGATGATGATAACGAGGAGAGTACTATTCCTTTGAATGAAATTATTTCTCAAATACATCCGTCTATTGCAATCACAACCGTCTTACCGACTATTGAGCTCGAGGACTCTCTTATAATGGAGGACAAGCATCTTAGCACTATTCCTGAAAAGGAATCAGGCGAAGTAATAAAGTCTAGTGTTGAGGACTTTGTTCCAATCCCAAGTGAGTCCGAGGATACATCTGGGAGTGATAGTGATTGTGATTTACCTTCGTGTAATGATTTCTCTCCCATTAACATTTCTGAGGAAAAATCCGTGACTTTCTCTAACCCTCTCTTCGATTCAAATGAAGATTTTATCTCTAGTGATGACGAGTCACTATCCGATAAGGACGTTCTGGAAGATAATGTTAAAATTTACTCGAACCTTATTTTCGAATTCAATGACGAATATATCTCTAGTGACATAAATCCTCTTTTTGATGAGGTGTTAGAGGACATCGAGAGTAACGACTCTTATGTTTCTAACCTTGATGAGCCGGCTTTGCTTGTTACACCTTTTTCCGATGCTAATACGAATGAGTGTTTCGACCTAGGAGGCAATATTGATAAGATCGATGCTTTTCTAGATATTGATGTTTCTACAGATATTGAGGATGATTATTGCGACTCGGAGGGAGACATTATCTATCGTGAGAGTTTGCTTATTAAAGACACTACCCCTAGTCTGCCTCCTAAGGAATTTTTAGATTATGACCCAAGAAGCTTAAAGGATGAACCTGATAATGATGATTTGATAACCGAGGACAAAGTTTTTGATCCCGAGATTCATGAGAAAAAAATTTCTCCAACATATGAGAGCTTACCCTTTAAGGATCGCGATTATCTTTCCCTCACATATGTTATCCGAATTTTTCTTCCTTATTTCATCTATCCGGTGGAATTTACTTTTCTTCTCTCCCCAGGGAGTGAGGATAATATTTTTGACCCTGGCATCTCCGCTTTTCATTTTTCTTCTCTAGAACCAGTGGAATCTCATCCGAGTGGAACTTTCATGCGCTTCAATGTTTATCCAAACATCTTGAATGAAAGTCCGATTGAGATTTTCTCCTCCACATGTTTCGAACCTAATATCACAATGATATCGGGAGAGTCAAGCTAGAGACTCGCACAAAAACAAGCGCTTCGTGCGTGACAACCCATGCTTATCCCCAGTAGTAGTATATTAGTATAATAATTATGAATAAGTGTGACGTGAGGAGGCCCGCCTATTCCTTTCTTGTGTTTCGTGGTTTGTGTTTTATGTCCAGGATTACCTCGGATTTTGAAGACTCTCGTGCTCGTAGTTTTGTTTATCGTTCACTCGATCTTCAATCCTTAGCATGCTTATTTATGGGAATCCGATATCCTAGATTTTATTGACTAACGTTTATCTAATTGCATAATTAATAAACGGCTTTAGATTTACGTAGAGACCCTTTTATATTAGGATTATGCATTGAAATTAGTATGGGGGTGGCAATCTCACATTGAGGACAATGTGTAGTTCTAGTATGGGGGTATCTTTCGATTTGATCTTACTTGCATTTGCTTTGTCTTCGCGTAACCCCGTTTTGCCACCAAAATCCAAAAATATGTGATTTTTTGCCAAAATTAAAAATTTTCAAAAAAATAAAATAAGTGTTTTGACACAAATGTTTGACTTTCCGTTGGTGAGTAATCTACATGTGCTTCCTTGTTTTTCCTAAGTTTAGGAGAAAGTGGTTCCAAGTCTAACTTATACATCCCTGGGGCAATCACTTTTGAATTATTCACGTATTCGTTACAATCAGTCACACTTTTTCCTTTCAAATCTTGAATGTGTTTCCTCAAGTTGTTGATTGTTGTATTTTTTGCTTGTAACTGAGCTTTCAATTCGTTAATTTTAAAAAATTCCCTAAATTCGGGAGCATCCGGATTATTGCATGGTCTGTCATTTCGAAAATGATGACATCAAATAACGTCTATTTTATAGCATCATTTATCCCATGATATTAACCCATTTTGTATCATTATTGCAAAGAATTGTTACTTAATCATTTATATTTGAGAATTGCAGTAATTACAAAGTACTTGGTGAATATTAGCAAAAGGCGCGCATTCTGGAGCTTAAATGAAGAAATTTTGAAGATTTATTATTCTGACAACCAATACGCCATATCCATAAAGGAAGATACGGCGTATCCGTGCCTGCACTCACCAAAGACCACAAAGGAAACTTGTTCAATACACCGTATCCAGAGAAGTCCTATACACGGTATTCAAGATATAGTATGTGAATATTCTAGAAGATATCAAACGTGGTCCTTACTCCAAGAAACTCCAATACGCCATATCCAATCTATTGGATACGCCGTATCTAACCAACTTCCACAGTATAAATACAAAACTCAAAAACGAGTTTTAGGTGTGCTAAATCATATTCTCGATACCTAAACCATAAAAGTCGATTTTCAAAAGAGAAAAAGAGCAGAAGAGGTCTTGCAACGCATTCCAATCCATAGAAGACAACGTGTAATTCCATATACTTTAGTAATCATTCATTTTTTGGTATCATTCGTTAACTCGGTTAGTTTACCTTGGCTAAATAATTGCTCTTGTATTTATTATGACGTTTGAAGGCTAATACCTTTGGGTATTAGCCATTATTATGAAGATCTGAATGTTTGGTATTGTTTATCTCGATTTCTTGATTTATCGTTGGATGCGTGTTTATGTTTATCAGTATACTTGTTTACGTGCTTTTGTATGCGACCTATCATTCAACTGGATCTAGTGATATGGACCAAGTAATCTAGAGTCTGGGATAGCTCTCCATATAGTGATTTATACATATAGACCAATAGGATCACAAATAACGACCTACCTTTGCCTTTAGATTAGTGAGCTTAGTTGGACCGGCAGGTGACCATTGGGATCAACGAGTACGTTCTTAATTAATTGGTAAAGATTAGGTTAGTGGACTACTAGTGTATAAAGTGCCATTAAGCAGTAAGTGGGTAAAGTCTCTATGAGCTAGAGTTTAACAAGATCACCATTGCTTTAATCCCTAAGATAGATTATAATCAGCAAATAAGGATGCTTTATGCGGATGCTTTAATTATGTAGAATTAATGTGTCTA
This sequence comes from Tanacetum coccineum, assembly GCA_026074375.1. Taxonomy (NCBI): domain Eukaryota; kingdom Viridiplantae; phylum Streptophyta; class Magnoliopsida; order Asterales; family Asteraceae; genus Tanacetum; species Tanacetum coccineum. The sequence goes on along the minus strand of BQNB010004444.1, from coordinate 34,245 downwards.
GGTCTTAGGAAGAAGTCCCGCCTAAGTCTTAAGAATGATATGCCACCTCAAGAGAAGAAATCATTGCACTTAATAAACAAACCAACGTTCTAATTGGATTAATAATGGTTAATACAGTTTTCTATCATAAGGCTCGACCGCTCTTTTATCTTATGTTAATTAGCTTGCGTGGGTTAATGTGTCTTAAATTGATTGTAGTCATCGACCAAACCCGTGCCAGTCTCTGAGGCTGAAACCCCCCTTTTACCTGTTAGAATTAGGATTAGAACTAACATAGGTTTAGCATAGGTTTGACTTAGATTAGAATTAACTTAGTTTAGATAAACCAAAATATAAATAAATTGATAGATTTAACCTCGCTTCAAGTGTTCGACACCCTACTTACCACGAATCTACCACCGACCGGGTACACTGCCCGTTAAAGTGTTGTTTTTGGTTGAGTCGGCAAAATATAAATTTAAAACTTGAATCATAAAAATATACACCACACAACGACACATCAAGTTTTTGGCGCCGCTGCCGGGGAGTGAAAATTAATCTTGATTTTTATTTTTTATTTTGGTTTTTAACATTAGATTAGATCTAACCCTTAGGAATAGTGTAAATTAGATTAGTGTAATTTAGTTTAATTGTTTGCCTGTTTAATTGTTTAATTTAATTGTCTTCCTAATACACTGTTCTGGTCGATAACTCGATACGGCGTATCTACGTCCATTGAATACGGCGTATCCAACCTTCTGTCCAATACAGCGTATTCGTTCTAATCAGCAATACGACGTATTCAATCATCTGTATACGGCGTATTGGAAAAAGTTTAATATATTTCTGCAAGTTTATTTCCCTTGAACTGCTTTACTTTGAATCATGTCTTACTTTTCAGAAGCAGCATCCGGACTTCATCCATATTATTTTACCTATCCAAAAAGAAAGTTTACGATGGAGGAGATGTTATACAAGTTCATTAAGGAAGGAAAGCGAGAACACGAAGAAATGAGAGCATTCATCTATGACTTCCAAACAACAAACGAGATCTTATTCAAGGAACGAAACAATTAGTTAATCGAGCTCAGATTTGGGGTGCAAGAATTGTTAAGAGTGATCAATAATACCCCAATGATTGATTGCGAAGTTAAAGGAGTCACTACTAGAGGAGAAAAACTACGACTCAAGATGCTCAAAATGATGACACCAGTGTTCATACCGAGGAACCTCAAGAGGTAAATCACGACAAACCAGTTGAATCGAATGAAGCCCTCACCAACGATCAACCTCAGATAACCAGTGAACCTGTTGCCCAGCCTTCAAACAGAACCCAAACGCTACCTATTCCATTTCCTCGAAGATTGAGGAAGGAAAAAGAAGAGGCTCAGCAAAAGAAGTTCTTAGAAAACCTGAAGCAGCTCCAGATAAATCTGCCTTTCATTGAGGCCCTAGCCCAAATGCCAAAGTATGCTAAATTTCTTAAAGGTTTACTGACAAATAAGGCCAGACTCGAAGAAGCTTGTACGATAACTATGAATGAAAGGTGCTCAGCAGTATTGTTAAACAAGCTTCCATCAAAAGAAAAAGACCCAAGGAGTTTTACTATTCCTTGTAACATTGGCCAATTGCGTATCAACAACGCTTTAGCAGATCTGGGGGCTAGCATAAGTTTAATGCCATACACGAGGTATGAAAAATTGGGGTTAGGTGAACCAAAGGCCACCAGAATGAGCTTAGAACTTGCGGATAGATCAATCCAATACCCAAGAGGGATAATTGAAAATGTGCTCATAAAAGTTGATAAATTTGTTCTTCCAATAGATTTCGTTATCTTAGATATGCCCGAAGACTCAAGAGTTCCTATTATCTTAGGGAGACCATTTTTTGCAACCGCTCGGGCAATGATAGACGTGTTCAACAAAAAGATAACGCTAAGGGTGGGAGAAGATGAAGTGATCTTTGACGTAGATCAATCAATAAAGAGACCGCTCACTGAAGACGATGAATGTTACGGGATTGATGATTTGGACAACACAATCAACGCATAAGCTCAAGAATTATTGATAAATGATGAACCTTATTCGTTTCTATCAAGAGGGCTGGAAAAATCAATTGATCAATCTGACCTAGAAGGTTGTGAACCTGTTGAATGTAATATAGGTAATTATTCTAATGAAACAATACGGCGTATCGCGTCTATCATACGCCGTATTCAGTTGTCCAGGAAATAGCAGAACTAGCTAAATAGAAAGAGAGCACCTTTATTCAGCTAGTGCTAACGAGATTGATGAGAAGAAACCTGAGATGAAAGATTTGCCTAACCACTTAGAATACGCTTATTTGCATGGTGACAAATCCTTTCCTATAATTATATCATCTAAATTGTCCGATAAAGAGAAAACTTTACTTTTGAAAGTATTAGAGAAACGGAAGGGAGCAATTGCTTGGAAAATGACGGACATCAAAGGAATCAGTCCATCATATTGCACACACAAGATTTTAATGGAAGATGACTTCAAACAGGTCATTCAACCCCAAAGACGTTTAAATCGAAAAGTGCAAGATGTGGTGAAAAACAAGATAGTAAAGCTACTTTATTCCAGTCTTATTTACCCGATCTCGGATAGTTCGTGGGTAAGCCATGTTCACGTTGTGCCAAAGAAAGGAGGAATGACAGTAGTTTTAAATGATAATAATGAATTAATTCCTTCCCGCACAGTTACTGGATAGCGAGTTTGCATCGATTATCGTAAACTTAATGATGCAACTTGAAAGGATCACTTCCCTCTTCCCTTTTATTGATCAAATGTTAAAATGTTTATGTGGGAATGAATATTACTGCTTACTTGATGGATTTTCAGGATTCTTCCAAATTCCAATCGCACCCGAAGATAAAGAAAAGACAACATTCACCTGTCCTTATGGGACTTTTGCTTACCGAAGAATGCCTTTTGGGTTATGCAACGTTCCACCTACCTTTTAAAGATGCATGACGGCGATTTTCCACGACATGGTAGAAGACTTTATAAAAGTATTCATGGACGACTTCTCGGTATTCGGTAATTCTTTTAATTGTTGTCTAGCTAATTTAGATAGAATGCTTGCTAGATGTGAAGAAACCAACCTGGTGCTGAATTGGGAAAAATGCCATTTTATGGTAAAGGAAGGAATTGTTTTAGGACATAAAATTTCGGGGGCAGGTATTGAGGTCGATAGAGCTAAAATCGATGTGATAGCTAAGTTGCCATACCCAACAAATGTAAAAGGAGTTAGAAGTTTTCTGGGGCATGCTGGATTTTACCGAAGATTCATAAAAGACTTTTCCATGATCTCTAAACCAATGACAAAACTTTTGATGAAAGACGCGAAATTTGATTTTTCTGATGATTGCAAAAAGGCGTTTAATATTTTGAAAGAAAAATTAACCACCGCGCCTATCATAATTTCGCCCGATTGGAACATACCCTTTGAATTGATGTGTGACGCTAGTGACTTCGCTGTTGGAGCCGTTTTGGGACAAAGAATAGATGGGAAATTTAAACCTATCTATTACGCCAGCAAAACTCTGAATAATGCCCAAGAACATTACACTACCACTGAAAAAGAACTTCTTGCAGTTGTTTTCTCCTTCGATAAGTTTCGTCCCTATCTTGTCTTATCAAAAACTATTGTCTACACCGATCATTCTTCTTTGAAGTATTTGTTTAGTAAACAGGACGCCAAACCAAGGCTCATAAGGTGGGTTCTGCTTCTTCAAGGGTTTGACATCGAGATTAAGGATAAAAGAGGGGCTGAAAACTTAGCTGCGGATCATTTGTCGAGACTTGAGAACCCAGACTTAGGAACATTCACGGAAGAGGAAATCGCTGATGAATTTCTCGACGAACATCTTATGGCATTGAAAACCGAGCTTAATAACGATGAACCATGGTATGCATATTATGTTAATTATCTCGTTGGAAAAATTGTGCCTCTGAATTGGACACCCAAAAAAGAAGAAGATTTTTCTCTCAAGTGAAGAATTATTTTTGGGATGAACCGTACGCATTTAAGCTATGCCCGGACAATATAATGAGACGATGTATTGCTGGAAACGAAATTCTTGAAATTTTGGCACATTGTCATTCTGGACCAACTGGGGGTCATCATAGTGTGTCGGTGACTGGAAGGAAAGTTTACGAATCTGGATTCTACTGGCCAACTATCTTTAAAGATGCTAAAGATTACGTGATGAGATGTGATGCATGTCAAAGATCCGGAAACATATCATCAAGAAGTGAGATGCCTCAAAACAATATTCAGGTATGTGATGTATTTGACATATGGGGGCTAGACTTTATGGGACCGTTTCCTAACTCAAAGGGTAACAAATACATCTTAGTGGCGGTAGATTACGTATCAAAATGGGTTGAAGCTCAGGCACTTCCTACGAACGATGCTTGCTTTGTGATTAAATTTTTAAAAAGGCTATTTGCAAGATTTGGAGTTCCTAAAGCATTGATTAGTGATCGGGGGACACATTTTTGTAACTCTCAGTTGGAAAAAGCATTACGAAAATATGGAGTAACTCATAAGTTGTCAACAACATACCACCCCTAAACTAATGGGCAAACTGAAGTAACCAATAGAACTATTAAACGTATCCTAGAAAGATCAATTAGATATAATCCAAAGAATCGGTCCGAGAAGCTGGACGATGCATTATGGCATTCAGAACCGCCTACAAAATGCCCACAGGATGCACCTCTTTTAGATTGGTTTATGGAAAAGCTTGTCACTTGCCTGTAGAGATCGAACATAAAGTATATTGGGCGCTAAAACAATGTAATATGGATCTCACAGTAGCAGCAAAAAACCGTTTCATGGAACTTAACGAATTGATGTAATTAAGAGATGGTGCATACGAGAACACCCAGATCTACAAGGAAAGAACTAAGAAATGGCATGACTCTAGGCTTCGAGGGGACAAAGATTTCAAGGCAGGAGACTTGGTATTGCTATTTAACTCTAGATTCAAGATGCATCCGGGTAAGCTCAAATCAAGGTGGTACGGTCCAAATGTGGTAAAAACTGTATATCCATATGGGACCGTGGAAATCATAGATAAAAACGGAATCAGCTTCAAAGTCAATGGACAACGATTAAAAAAGTACCACGAAAGACATATTGATGCGAAAGATAAAGAAGTGGTATAATTCGAAGAAGATACAACGTAAAGTGGAGCTAAAGAAAAGTCTAACTTAAAGACTTCATTGTAAACAAAAGTGCTTCCCGGGAGACAACCCAGATTGTTATTTAATTTTATCGAGTCTGTCTTCCCAGACATCAATACGGCGTATCCGCTCCATACCATACGGCATATTGATTGTCTAGACTTTATCAGTCTTTACTTTTTATGCACTTTAAAAACGTTATTTTCAGTTTTGTCAATACGGCGTACCATGCACATGATACGGCGTATTCACCAGACTGACCCGTATTTAGTTTGTTTAGTTTAGTTTAAATTAACCATAGGTACCAAGATAGGAATACATGTTTTTCCTATATTTTATACAGGACCTTGGAAGCAAAGAAATATTGACAAATATTAGTGGAGAATTTACAAATCTGGAGATCTTGAAGTGTTGGAGTCTTGAAACTTCAAGACGGCTGTTCAACACAAATCTTGCTAATAAACTCAACATGGAGAATCTACCAAGCAAATATCATGGGAGTTTCTCATTCTAATTCTTTTTAATTCCCGTATTTAATGTTTTATATATACAACGAGGACGTTGTATAATTCAAGTGGGGGGATGGAATTAGAATGTTTACTTGTCCTAATTTTCACACTAAAATGCTTAAATTATGCTCAAATTAAAAAAAAATTCAAGCATACTTTTGTGAAATTACTTGATACATAACTCGCACACAATAACCCTTGTTAGATATTGTGAGGATTTAACCTTATCCGTTTCCAAATGTTTACCCAAATTCCACAAAATATAAGTGTGTCGGTGATGTAGTAGACTTTAGAACTTGGCTTGGTATATCTATTTGAGACCGCAATAATGAGTACTATGGATTTAGATGGAGTAACTTGTTTAAATTGGTAAATTTTAGGATTACATCCAAATCGCCTTTACATGTTGCTTAATAATTAACTATACTGGTTAGTTAACCCCCGTATAAACCCTTTGTACTCTCATTTTAAGAGTAAGATACCCCTAGAACAACCCGTAGAGCCAATCCTTTAGGAACTACACCAATTATTTGTTTCGTTACACCTTTACACCATAGCCTACCCTGTTAGATTAAGTTTATTTTACAGTTGCTAGTTGCTTAAAGTGTAAAGTTTATATTTTCTGAGTCTTGTGTCTATTTTGATGCGGTTGGAAGAAATTTGCACATCGCAAATAGGAATGTATATTATAGTCAAAACTCATGTATTTTTACTACCATCACAATTAATGGTACGTCCGAAGAACGAAGAATTATCGAAGGAATTATCCGAAATTATTATGATCGTGAAGATGGTGAAACTACACCGAGTTTCGTAGTATAGTGTTAGTTAAAAAAAGAAAAAAATGAAAAAAATTAGAAAAATCACAACAAAAGAAGAGAAGGAAAATTTGAAGATAATCGTTTCGCAACTACCGAAGGAATTACACGAGGGTCGATTATTCGTTGATACAAATCGACGATGTAGAATATTGTATAAAGTGGAAGATATCGCCACTTGCCTTGTAAAGTATGTAAAGTATGGGATGTTTGGGAAGTTGACCGTTACGGGAACGCCAAATTAGGTTGTTGTTTTTTTATCTATGATCAAGACGTCGTAAATAGTTGTGTCTTTATCATGACAACGGTCGGGAAAAAGTGTCTAGCAACTTGTATTTTAGACTTAATCTATTTGTTTCGTAATTTTTATTTAACAACAATTTATTTCCCTTTCCTAATCATTAACCATGGGTTTTACGCGAATGAGGATGTGATCGAGCGTGCATGTCTATTCCGTCGTTACGGCCATGTATGCATGTCTCAGCTGCCTTGTTGGTTTATTACTATTGGTGAAAGTTAGAAGATCCATACCAAATATTACTCTAGTATTCCTACTCTTTAGCTTATTCGAGGTGGGAGTGAGCAGTCACATGTGTCTATCCCGTCGTTATGGGTGTGTATGTGTGGTCTTTGTCGCCCTCCTGGAATATTGGTATCGATAAAGATTAGTTAGAGTAATCAACCCTAAGCCTTATCATACAAACCCATATTTACCTTTATAAACTTGTTACTCCTTAGCTTTAGCGGTGGAGATGTGTATCCTTGCCAAGCTTATGATAGAATACTCGTCACGACCGAGCAGTTGAGCGAATTAGTTACATGTTACCACATAGATTAGTTGAGTGAGTTGAGTGTTTTCATCTTCCTATTTCGTGAGGTGTTTGGTTGTGTACTTGTAAGAGATCAAATAAATGCGTTAAACGGAAAATATCCTTAGGGATATATTTTTATAGACTTCTAAAGGCTACTTGAGGACAAGTAAGATTCAAGTGGGGGGATATTTGATGACATCAAATAACGTCTATTTTATAGAATCATTTATCCCATGATATTAACCCATTTTGTATAATGATTGCAAAGAATTGTTACTTAATCATTTATATTTGAGAATTGCAGTAATTACGAAGTACTTAGAGAATATTAGCAAAAGGCGCGCATTCTGAAGCTTAAAAGAATATATTTTGAAGATTTATTATTCTGACAACCAATACGCCGTATCCATCAAGGAAAATACGGCGTATCCTGCCTACACTCACCAAAGACCACAAAGGAAACTTGTTCAATACGCCGTATCCAGAGAAGACCAATACGCCGTATTGGAAATATAGTATGTGAATATTCTGGAAGATATCAAACGTGGTCCCAACCCAAAAACTCAATAACACTGACAAAATACCTAAACACCGTATCCAATCCATTGGATACGCCGTATCGAACCGACTTCCAAACAGTATAAATACAAAAATCAAAAACGAGTAATTCCATATACTTTAGTAATTGTTCAGTTTTTGGTATCATTCGTTAACTCGGTTAGTTTACCTTGGCTAAATAATTGCTCTTGTATTTATTATGACGTTTGAAGGCTAATACCTTCGGGTATTAGCCATTATTATGAAGATTTGAATGTTTGGTTTTGTTTATCTCGATTTCTTGATTTATCGTTGAATGCTTGTTTATGTTTATCAATTTATACTTGTTTACGTGCTTTTGTATGCGACCTATCATTCAACTGGATCTAGTGATACGGACCAAGTAATCTAGAGTCTAGGATAGCTCTCCATATAGTGATTTATACATCTAGACCAATAGGATCACAAATAACGACCTACCTTTGCCTTTAGATTAGTGAGCTTAGTTGGATCGACAGGTGACCCTTGGGATCAACGAGTACGTTCTTAATTAATTGGTAAAGATTGGGTTAGTGGACTACTAGTGTATAAATTGCCATTAAGCAGTAAGTGGGTAAAGTCTCTATGAGCTAGAGTTTAACAAGATCACCATTGCTTTAATCCCTAAGATAGATTATAATCAGCAAATAAGGATGCTTTATGCGGATGCTTTAATTGTGCAGAATTAATGTGTCTAGGTCTTAGGAAAAAGTCCCGCCTAAGTCTTAAGAATGATATGCCACCTCGAGAGAAGAAATCATTGCACTTAATAAACAAACCAACGTTCTAATCGAATTAATAATGGTTAATACAGTTTTCTATCATAAGGATCGACCGCTCTTTTATCATCTATTAATTAGCTTGCGTGGGTTAAAGTGTCTTGAATTGATTGTAGTCACCGACCAAACCCGTGCCAGTCTCTCAGGCTGAAACCCCCTTTTACCTGTTAGAAATAGGATTAGAACTAACATAGGTTTAGCATAGGTTTGACTTAGATTAGAATTAACTTAGTTTAGATAAACCAAAATATAAACAAATTGATAGATTTAACCGCGCTTCAAGTGTTCGACACCTTACTTACCATGAATCTACCACCGACCGGGTACACTGCCCGTTAAAGTGTTTATTTTGGTTGAGTCGGAAAAATATAAATTTAAAACTTGAATCATAAAAATATACACCGTACAATGACACATCAGAAAACTTTCTTGACTTTGTTGCACTTTAATTTCAAGAGAAAGACAATGTTTTTCAAGTTTTGAGAAACTTTTTGAAAGTTCATTATAAACGTCCTTTTCAACCATATTTTTTGTTTTTTAAAGCTCAGCCTCAAGTTTTAAACACTGATTGTATGCCTCAACCTAACTCTTTTTCATGCCATCATACTTATACACAAGATCATCATTAGAATGCATAGCTAGATACACAATATCTTGAGACAAAATTTGCTCCAAAAGTCGATCATTTTCAATTAAGAGTTATTTCTTTTCAATCTCAAAATACCTTCTATCTACAGAACATTAATCAACCTTGGTTTTCATTTGGTTAAAAACCGCTTTCATTTCATTAATCTCAATGGCAAGACCTTGGTCAAATTTATGAAAAGATTCTCGTAAGGATTTCATAAATGGAATTACGTCTTTCTCGAAAGCTCACCTTATATGTTCAAATCTCCATGTTCCCTCATTCTGACCAGTTACTTTGGTTTTGATTGTGATCACTTTGTCAAAATTGTAAAGAGGACTTTTTAGTTTTTGAAAACTTTGTTTGACCAAACTTATTGTTAGAAGTTCGCGAGCAAGATCGTTTTGAACTGGTTCTAGTTGAACCGGTGGTTGTTCAGAAACTGTTTTAGAAATTGGTAACCAAAGGCTTGTTCTGCAGAGAGTTTTTTTTAGGAACAAAGTGCGTAACAAAATGCTCAGACAATTTATTCAATGCAGTATAATCAATAGGTGTAATGTCCACCTTTTTCTCTTTCACAAGCGGATCAGCTTATTTTTCTTTCATTTTTAATCTACTCTCTTCAGCCAATATTAAAGTCTCTTCAGTATCAATCACAGACAGTGCATCATGTTTCTTAACTAAGGTATGACCACAATACAACACAGGTTGTTTTCGTTGATCTTTACAAAGATACAAAGGATTTTGATACCCAAGAGCTGTTTTGTAAGTGTCATCATAAAAAACCTGAGGTGTCGTTAACATATGCATCGTTTGAACAAATTGACCCATTTTGTAGACAATGTTGTCAAAAGCTTTCTTTTTCTTTTCTAAATCCACGATTTCTTCAATGTATTTATCTTGTTTTTCAGAAAAGTTTTTTTTTAAAACGTCTATCTGTGTGTTCAAAAGCTTATTACTTTCAATATTTGCAGAGAGTTGCAACTTTAATGTTTGAATTTCTTTTTGAAAATTGTCAAACTTTGCATTATGTTCAACAATGATACCTCGCATTTGAGAATCAATATATTTTTCCCTATCTGTTAACTTAAAATTCTGTCGTTCTTTAAAATTTTTGATATGTTCTTTGTATCGTTCAAGCTCAATGGTTAATGATTCATTCACAGTCTTATTTTCCTGATTAACCGCATTGCATTTTGCTACTTGATTAGACATTTCTTCAATTACAGACATTATCATAGAATCTTGTTGTTCAGGAGATGTAGTACTTTGAAGAACTTCATTTTTGTTCTCTTTTAGATATTGATCATATGAAATAACATTGTTGTCACTTGTAATTTTAATATTTGAATCGTCATCAATAACATGTTGTTCAGAATATTCCATCTCTTGAACACTTTGTTCAAACACGGTATTATTATGATAAGTGTCGTAATTTGGTACCCCAAAGAGAACATTTGAATCATAAGATGAGATATTGGCCATGAAGGCTGCTAGTGTTGCAGGTGCTGTAAATGCATCAATATCATATGACTGGAAGATAGCAGTGGTAGTCAGTACGCGAACATCAGTGCCTGAATCAACTCTTTCCCTTGTATCTGCCAAAAATGCAAGTTGTTCTTCATTCAAAGCAACCCCTGCTTCTTGAGCTTGTGCCACAAGCATCTTTTCCTTAAACCATTCTAAATTCCATGCCCTCTTTGGTTGAGTACATTGCCTTGCAAAGTGACCATCGCCTTTATAGTTGTAGCATCGAATGACCTTTGATTAGGTTGCATTCGAATTTCTCGTATCCCTGATAACCCCTGATCTAGTAGCATTCCCTTTTGAACTATTACCCCCATAACTCTGAGTCTGTCATCCTTGCACATTCTGCATTGTGACCTTGCCATCTTGAATAGTGGCTTGGCTCCTTGGATTAGACAAAGTCCTAAGTTGATTGTTGGTTCTTAGATATCTTGGGGCAAAGGTGGTGCTAATGAATGCCATTGCTTTGTTGAGACTTACAATTGGATCATCTATGAGAATAAATGATGGTACAACAAGACCTGAATCAAGTTGTGAAAATGTTGTTGATGATTGTTTATGAGCGGTTGGTGCTTGATACGATTGATATAATTGTTGAGGAACCACTGATGTTTGATGAATAACTGGTGCAGAGTATGATTGCTGATTGTAGACATTCTTATCCATTGTAGTCATTAGATTCATAATGATTTGATTGATGTGTGAAATGAAATTAAGGACCTTAAGTAGATTAAGTGATGTTGTTGTGATTTGTTAAACTTGATTTTGTTTGGTAACGTTTGCTTGATTAAATCGAATTGTAGCTTTAAAAGGACTAACGGTGAATTAAAACACTAATGAGGACTAATGATGTAATTAAATCCAAGTTAAAGGATAACAATTGTTAAATTTAAACAACAAGGACTAACGGTGCAAGTTAAATCAAACTTGAGGGTTAACGGTTGATTAATAAGTAACAAAGGACGAATGGTGAATATAGTTTCACTTTGAAGGACTAATTCTGTTAAGGACGAAAGATGAATTGAGTTTTAGGTTTAAGGGACTAAACTGTCAAGGAAAATTATTGTAAAAGTGTTGAAACTTTAAGGACTGAATCTGTAAATTCAATTAGGGCACAAAACCTTTTAAACAATTCTTCCCGCCTAATTCAAATCTTCTTCCTAAACCTTTTAGAAACCCTAAAATGCAACAATTTGATCAAATCGCGTTACTAGGGAAACAAACCGCCTAATGAGTGTATCAAACCGCGTGAATGTATCAAACCGCTAAGGCAGGGTGTTCAAATCGCCTTGTTAAGAAACTCAAATTGCGCAAGGTTGAGTTCAAATCGCCTTATGTAATTAATGTACCAAACTGCGTGAATTTGTGGAACTCAAATCGCTTGATAGTGTAGCTCAAATGGCCTGGAACACAAGGATCAAATCGCGTAAAAGAGGAAGCTCAAATCGCGTGAAGTTATCACAACCCTAGGTCAAATCGCGGGAATGCACAACTCAAACCTCCTAATCTCGTTTGTCTAATCGTGTAGGTTTTGTGAACAAATCACCTGTATTGCTAAACAAACCGCGGACCTCTTAAGTTAATCAACCCGCTTAGAACCTGTGAAACCCTAATACTCAAATCACGTGAATGGTGAACTCAAACCGCTTGAGTTTATGATCAAATCGCCTTGTTATAGCTGTTATCAAATCGCTTAGAAGCAAAGTCAAACTGCGTGGAGGCTGTATCAAATCGCTTGACAGTGTAGTCAAATCGCCTTGTTAAAAAGCTTAAACCGCCAAGACCTGTGTCAAACCACTAGAAATTTCTATTCAAACCGGTTAGGAAGAGGACTCAAACCGCATACAAGATATGATTAAACCGCCTCGAAGTGAGCTCAAACCGCGGTCTTCATGACTCAAACTGCGGTCTTCATCACCAAAACCCAAATAAGTCGAGAAAATATTTCGAAATAAGCAGTTTTAGATAGAAATAAGCCACAAATATTAACTCCAATAAGTGAATACATGTTTTAAAGAAGAAAGTACAACTATTTAAGACTAAATAAGCTTTTTTAAACCTTATAACTACTAGATAAGACGCAACTAAATAAGCTTTAATACGCTCGAAATAAGTTGTCAAAAGCCTAAATAAGTCACGATCTAAGTGTAAATATCCTAGTTATAGTTTTTGGATTAAAAAGATATAAGTTTTTTTCTGTAATAATCACTTGTAAAACATAAGCCAAATCAAAAAGCTATATAAATAAGCTGAAACAAAGCAAAACTAAACCACAAATAAGACACTTAATCCATCCCATTTCTCATGATACCAAATGTAGGAAATGATATTTTACAGAAACTATGATCTTAGAGATAGAAAGCTAGAGAGAGAGAGATGGGTGGAAGAAAACACAAAAAACGCACATATGCTATGTGAAAAATGATTCAACCAACACCCTCTCTATGTATGGAGAGGGCTTATATAGTTACACGACATGGGCTTCGCATGGGCTTTCCATGGGCTTGCCCGGTTAGCTTGCTAACTATTACTTATCTTAGTCTACGAGCTAGAAACGTAAAATCGTGGAGTGACCGAGTAATTACGGGTTTAATAGCATATATAATATATAATATATATAACTAAAATACCAATTATCAAATAATATAAGAAGTAAGTATTCCGTTAAGAAATGAAAATCACTTTAGGAAAAGTGATGACCAAATCTTCCCGAGTCGTATCCCGACGAAGCGTGAATTGAGAATCGGATAAGTTTGTGATCGCGTGATTTGAATAGTCAATATTTTGGGTTTTTGATTCTATTTCTACTTATGAAACGCAAAAACAAATAAATGCAAGCAAATAAATAAGGCAATTAAGGATTAAAGCTAAAAATGATAACGAGAATCTTAAAACGCGACTAATTAAGCAAATAAATCAAATTTAAGCCCTAAAAATGCAAATTTAATTTCTAAAAGACCTAAATGATTAAAAATAATTTTAAAAAAAAAGAATTATATTTTTTTGACTTTTATTTTATTTATTATGAATTAAAAACAGATTTAGTCTAAAAATAATACTAAAAATGCTAAAGTATTTTATAAAAATTCCAAAAAATTACTGAAAGTACTTAACACTAATACTAATGTTTAAAAAATAAAACTGCTAAAAACGGGCTTATAAATAAGCCAGGAAAAATCAAACAAGCAATTAAGCTAAAACTTAAAATTGAGGTTAAATAATAAATGGTGCAAAGTCTTTATGAAAAAGACCCAAGGGCGCGTTGGTAGAGGGAGTGTGTGCTAAAGTGTTGGGTGTGTGAAGGGGAGGTCACAGGTTCGAAACCTGTGGCCACCCTTTTTGATAAAACATTTTTTTTAATTTTCTTTTTGAAAAAGCTAAAATATAAGTAAAAATAAGCTAATTTAATAAAAACACTTTTTCTAAAACTCGAAAATAAGCTAGGAAAAAGCTCATTAAAGATGACAGATATACTTACTAAGGTTTGGAAATAACAAGCTAAACTAATAGAACTTAAGGACTCTAAAAACAAAAAGAAAAGTAAATAAGCTAAAAACAAATTTGACCCTAGACCTAATAAGCATAAAAGAACGAAAATAAGCAAAGAAAATAAGCTGAAATACTCTAAAAAGCTAAAAAGACAGCAGACTTTAAGAAAGACTCAAAAGGACTAATCTACTACTTTTTAAGCTAACCTAAGAACTTAATAAGCAAAAGAGATAAGCTACAAATGAAAACAGATTTAGACTAGGACTCAAAGAAAACATAAAAGCAGATTTTAAGCAAAATTATTAAATAAATAAGCTGAAAAAATAAATTGAAATTGACAGTGCAGTTTCTATATTCTTGGCTTTTTGGATTTTATGACTACTTTGCAGCTTAAAAAAATAAGACTTAAAAACAAGCTTGACTAACTAAAAGCTTGAAACAGATTGAGTATAGACTTCAATAAGCTTATAAGAACCAGAACTAAGCAATATCAAAAAGCTAAAAAGGACAAAAAGCAAATAAGCAGTTAAAAGGAAAAGTGCATAGTTAAGGCTAAATGGCATATTTAAAACTAGATTATAAGCTACTTAAGCTTTGACTAAGTCTCTAAAAGCTAAAAACAGATTAAGATTGGACTACAAGGAATTCAAATAAGCTGGGAAATAGCATTTCAGAACTAATATAAGCTAGATAAAAGGTTAATGAAAATGACAGTTACACTATATTTTTGGGTTTTAGAGTTTTTATTAAAGACTAAAAATCAACTTGCAGGTCTAGAAAAATGCTAGCAAATGAAGTTTAAATTCTGAATTAAGCTTAAACAGGTTAAGAAGGTATCCCACTAAGCTTGTAAACATAAAAGCAGATTTAAATCAAAATAGTATATAAAAATATAAGCTGAATAACCAAATACAATATGAAATATGACAGTGCCCCACAGCTGTAACACTCTCCTACTCTGGAACGCTTACTACACCGCATAAACGATCCACATCATGGCTTTTTGGATATTTATACTACTTTGCAGCTAACCTCCTAAATCAACACACCCACAATCATCATACACGCCTACCCACCTCTAAAAACAAGCTTGACTAACTAAAAGCTTGAAACAGATTGAGTATAGACTTCAATAAGCTTATAAGAACCAGAACTAAGCAATATCAAAAAGCTAAAAAGGACAAAAAGCAAATAAGCAGTTAAAAGGAAAAGTGCATAGTTAAGGCTAAATGGCAGATTTAAAACTAGATTATAAGCTACTTAAGCTTTGACTAAGTCTCTAAAAGCTAAAAACAGATTAAGATTGGACTACAAGGAATTCAAATAAGCTGGGAAATAGCATTTCAGAACTAATATAAGCTAGATAAAAGGTTAATGAAAATGACAGTTACACTATATTTTTGGGTTTTAGAGTTTTTATTAAAGACTAAAAATCAACTTGCAGGTCTAGAAAAATGCTAGCAAATGAAGTTTAAATTCTGAATTAAGCTTAAACAGATTAAGAAGGTATCCCAATAAGCTTGTGCAAGCAAATTCAGAACCTAAAACAACCTTAATCTAGCTTAAAATTAAAATCTAAAACTGGCTTAACTAGAAATTTAGAAAATAGGACAAATTATATCTAAACCTTAAATGACAAATGCAGGCCTAAAACTCTTTCCTTCTAGTGCATAATGAACAATATCAGATCTAAATCTAAGCCCCAAAAACAACTTATAAGCAAAATCTAAATATAAGCAGTTTGAACAAGCATTTGATCACACAGACTTGTGCTTAGATATATAAAACCTTAAAAAGTGAATTTAACCTTTGAAAACTTATAAAAGCTGACTTATAAGCTTAATTTGAGCTTATCAAACTTAGCTTAAAGGTCACAAGGCAATCAAACAGTACAAACCTAGGTTAGTACTGCTTGTGCCAAACACCCCTTAATAAGTTTGAAAACCATTTTTAAGCTTAAAACAGTTTTATATAAGTTGTAAAAAGCTAAAACAGATTAAGATCTTATGATATTAAGTCCAAATAAGCACTTATCAATAAACTAGAACAATAGACATATCTTTGGCTTTTTGAACAATTTTTATGAAAACTTAACTAAAACTCTAAACAGATTATAAAACTCTTAAAGCTAGAACAAATAAGCTAAATGAAGACAGAATAAGCACAATTGAACATTAATTAGCAAGCAATAAGCATAGAATAAGCAGTGACAGAAAATAAGCTTTAAAAGGGATTTTGGAACTTACACAAGCCTTTGCTTAAAACAAGGCTAACAAATGCTCATTTAGAGCTTATCAACAAGCGCCAGCTTGTTTAGAACAAGCTGGTATGGTCATATAAGCCCATCCAGGTTTGGCTTATCATCTAGAAATTAAGCTGAGGTAATTTAGGGGAGATTTTGAGGTGAATTACTAATTCAGTTAAGCTTTTGAGGGCTTAACTGAATGAAAGATAGCTTATTAGTTAACTAAGAGCTTATTGAAGCTTATTAAGTCATATCACAAAACATTATAAGCTAGATTTGCAAAATAAGTAAGACAGATTTCAAAATTCAAGATTTAAAAGTAAAACTACAATTTTATTAATAAGAAAGAGTTACAAAGCTTGAAAAAAAATACAATAAGCTACTAAAACTATAAATAAGCTAAAAACTAGATAATTTCTTGTTTGTTGAGGCCTCCTCTATTTATAGCTGAGAGGGGAAGGATCCAGAACCCTAGGACGGTCCCTAATCTTCAATCTTGTCCATCCAATCCAAACCGCCTCAAAAATCCTTTCATCATAGCCATTGGATTAAGTGCACGTCACATCCTCCAATCACAGCCTATGGGATTGCCAACGTGGCATTCGTTGGTGTCAGAGCTTGTCAGCTGAGCCTTCTAGAAGCATTCGAGGGGTGAAAGGATTTAACTTGAGCTTGATTGTTACAGGGTGAAAGTGAGGGTCAAGGTTATAAAAGGTGTTGGGCTTTAACTTAATCTTAGGCCAGGAATGGTTTATGGATTTATAGATTTGGACTTTTGGTTTTATAAATGGATTAAAGTGTTAAGGCTTATATTTAGTATAGATACAAAGATAATGGGCTGACCCGACCCATTAAAATGGGTACGGGTTGGCCCATTAAGGATGTATACGCCTTCGGCTTTGGTTTTTCGCGTTCTTTCCATTCTCGTGCTCGGTTTTGTCCGTTTGGCTTCGTTTTGACCTTTTTATGATATATCCATACCTGCAAGACACAATTCATGAAATACACATATACAATGAATTTTTCATGTATTTTTGGTCATTATTGGTCTTTTAAGCTCGTTTTATTAGGTAAAAGGTATGTGTGTTTAAGCGCATACCACCGAGTCTTTTCTAGAATCCTAACGGCTGTTTATCCTTTATACTAACGGCTGTTTATAATTTAAAATTTTCTAGTTACTTCTTTTATACGGTTTTATATACGTTTAAATACACGTTTTTATACACACATTTTTATATACACATTTCTATGCACTCATTTTTATACACACATTTTTATACACTTTTTTACACACATTTTTATAGGCGTTTTTATACACATATTTTTATACACATTTTTATACACACGCTTTTATACACGTTTTTATAAACACATTTTTATATACGTTTTTATGCACACATTTTTATACATGTTCTTATACATACATTTTTATACACGTTTTCATACACACGTTTTTATATACACGCTTTTATACACGTTTTTATACACACATTTTTATACACGTGTTTATACACACATTTGTATATACGGTTTAATGCACATTTTTATACACACATTTTTATACACGTCTTTATACACATATTTTTATACACGTTCTCATACACACATTTTTATACACACTCTTTGATACACGTTTTTATACACACATTTTTATATAGGTTTTTATACACACATTTTTATACACGTTATATACACACGTTTCGTACACCCGTTTTATACACACATTTTTATACATGTTTTTATACACACATTTTTATACACGTTCTCATACACGCGTTTTTGTACATACGTTTGTATACAAACATTTTTATATACGTTTTTAAACACACTTTTTTATACCCACTTTTTTACAGACCAAAAACCGGACCGGACCGAGACTGGACCGAACGGTCCGGTTCTTCGGTCGGTCCGGTCTAAGAAGGCATAATGGTCGGTTGTACGAAAGACCGGACTGAACCGAACCGGACCGAGGACCGAATATGAGGTAAAGTGCGGACCGAGGACCAGAACGAAATTGGTTTGGTCGGGCTGGGATCTCGGTTCGATCCAGTCTGTGGTACGTTATGCTCAGCCCTACGTTTATTTTTAAACGTTTTATACACATGTTTTTGTACACACTTTTTTATACACGTTTTCATACACACGTTTTTATACACAAGTTTTTATACGCATATTTTTATACACGTTTTTATACACACGTTTTTATACACACATTTTTATTCACACATTTTATACACGTTTTTATATACATATTATTATACATATTTTTATACACATATTTTTATACAAACATTTTCATACACATTTTAATACAAACATTTTTTTATTAGTATACCTGGGTTCCGACTCGACATTGTGAGCCGAATAATTTCAGAGAGACTACCCTTTTGGATAGCCCGTAGTCGGCACAGGTGAACCTCCGTGGCCAATGGGAGATTAATTTTCTCCTCAGGGTTCAAACCCAAGACCACTAGGCACTTTCGTCCTAAGAGGATAAGCCCTTACTGCTGGGTCACCCCCATTGGTTTACACACATTTTTATACATGTGTCTATAAAGATGTGTGAATAAAAACGTGTATAAAAATGCGTGTATAAAATGTGTGTACAAACACATGTATAAAAACGTATGAAAAAATTTATGTATAAAAATATGTGTATAGACATGTGTGTATATAAAACGTGTATAAAAACATGTGCATAAAAACATGTATAAAAATGTGCATAAAACACGTATAATTCAATGTATAAAAACATGTATAAAAATGTGTGTATGAAAATGTGTATAAAATATGTGTATAAAACCTTGTATAAAAATGTGTGTACAAAAACGTGTATATAAAACGTATTTAAGAATATGTGTATAAAATCATGTATAAAAATGTGTGATAAAATCGTGTATAAAAATATGTATAAAAACGTTTATAAAAATGTGTGTAGAGAAACGTGTATGAAAATGTTTCTATAAAAACGTGTCTATGAAAACGTGCATTAAAATATGTTTATAAAAACGTGTATAAAAATGTGTATAAAAACATGTAGAAGAATGTGTGTATAATAATGTGTAGAAAAATGTTTATAAAGATGCGTGTACAAAAACGTGTGTATAAAAATGTGTGTATATAAACGTGTATAAAAGTGTGCGTATAAAATGTGTGTATAAAAATGTGTGGAAAAATACGTGTTTATAAAAACGTGCATAAAAATGTGTGTATAAAAATATGTGTTTAAAAACGTGTATATAAAAATGTGTGTATAAAAACGTGCATTTAAACGTATAAAAAAGTAACGGAAAATTTTATATTATAAATAACCGTTAGTATAAATGTTAGGAATAGAAAAAGTGTTTATTATTTTAAAAATTGGTCTTTGTAATAATAAGTAGTTTTATTATTTAATATTTTGTAATAAAGCTAATTGGGTCTAAGTTAGGATAACTAGCTCAATTAGCAAGTAGTCTTAGTTAAATAAGATTAGTATATATAGTGATAATTATGACACACAGTTAGAATTCCCCTTGTAACTCCTCATTCTCTATTTTCTCTAATTTTATAACATTTTATAAAAAGACCTCATTTGTTAATCTTTCTCTCTCTAGTTTTTGTCACTAATCCTAAACCTTACATAACATGATACAATGATAAAAAGGACTAATAACAAGTCGTATCATTCGCTATGAGAGGATCTAGATTGAAATTGTGTGAATCAAAATGCTTAAATCGTGTTCAAATTCATCAAAAATCGTGTTATTAGTCCTTTTAGCATTGTATCATGTTATGTAAGGTTTAGGATTAGTGAGAGAAACTAAAGAGAGAAAGATTAACAAATGAGGTCTTTTTATAAAATAAAAGAAAATAAAGAATGAGGAGATGCAAGTAATGATGATCAAACGGATAATCTGACCACAACAATGATGCTTTTGGCTAAAGCAATTAGTCAACATTATTCATAATCGACAAACAACCATCTTCGTGCTTCTTCAAACACTCCTAATCAAGTTTATGTGAAGGATGGTCGTGTTAATGTTCAGAGTAAGAATGTTTTAAATGTTGGTAGGAATATGGGCGGATTTGCTTGGAATTCAGGGAATGCTACTTATGGTCAACAAGCTAATGGAAATAATGCAACTTTGCAAAGAGTTCCAAGGACAAGTACTACTTCAGGGAATACCTCTACCATCAAGTGCTACAACTGCAATGACAAAGGTCATTTGGCAAGAGTATGTCCAAAGCCAATGGTTCGTGATTCATATTACTTCAAAGAGCAGATGCTGCTGGCTAAGAAATATGAAGCTCAGATTGATTTAAATGATGAAGAATATGATTTCTTGTTGGCTGACGTACCTGACGAAGAGGTATTGGAAGAGTTTAATGCGACATGCATAATAATGGCAAGGCTTCAATCCGTCAACAGTGATTCTGATGCTGGACCGTCATATGATTCTGACTTTGCAAACGAGGTACATGATTCTCAAACAAGTTTCATTAATGATATGTTCGCAAAAAGTAATCATGAACAAAGTTATCATGGACAAACGAAATCTATTAAACCCACATATGATGATGATCAAATTGATAGTAATATCATATTTGATGATCCAGATGTGGAGGATAGTAGTGAAAATGATGAACAAGATAATAATGTCCATGATCAGAAAAATGATGAGTTTGAGTTATTGATTAAGAATGTGCAACTTGAAGCCGAGAAAACATATAAGATTAATAAGGCTTTCAAAGAAGAAAATGATTGATTAAAAGATCAATTGCAAACCCAATTTCTTCTTGAGAAACAAAAACTCGATGCTCTTGAAAAAGAAAAACATAAGTTAACAATTCAAGTGTCACGTCTAAAAGATAATCTTTTGAGTCTAACTCAAGAGCAAGAGTATTTGAAAGAAAGTTTTAAGAAATAAGAGGACAAGTATCTGGATGAAATAATTGCTTTGCAAGAAAAAATCAGTAAGTAGTCATAATGTATAAACTCGATCCTATGTATAAGTGTATTTACATTATGTTTTATCTATAACTGAAGAAGGTAAAAAAAATTGAAGGAGGCCAAAGTGTACTTTTAAGAGCACAAAGTACCATGGCACCGACTGGCTCAAGCTAGTCTGCCATCTTAGCGTCACATCAGACTAGCACATAATTTATTCACACATCAAAATATCCCATCTTTCATGACTTGAGCTCGTTATTATTTTTTTGACTAATCATTTTTTTCTTTTTTCAAAAAAACTAACTTTCCATTAATTAATTAAAATACTAACATGTTAAAAAAGGCCAAAACATATATTAGTACCTCAAACTTTGCAAAATGAATCATTTAATACTCTGAACTTTTAATGGTACAGAATAGTACCTCGAACTTGACAAATTGAAACTATTACTACCATATACTAAATTAACTCAATATTACTTCTTAATTTATGCTAAAAAGTCAATTTACTAAAGCTTGGTGTAATATAAATGGTTTATAGTTTAATTTAGGATAAATTGATCAAATCTTATGAGAAATTTTAGTTAAATTTATTTTTCTTTTAATTAAAATAATATTATATTTAGTTATTGAGAATAAATATATATTTGAAATAATACTTAAAAAGTGAATTTACCGCACTATTTTCGCACTTTATTTTATATATAGATATCCCTATTATACACTTAAATGTTTGTTTCAAATAATTTTAAGACCATAACAATGTAACTATTTATTTCTTTCTATGCATATGTTAAATTGAAAATTACAAAAACTCTTTTATAATTACTTAACTTGATATAAAAACTTTTTAAAGCAAACATATAATAATATACTATGAAAATATATATTATGAGTTGTGTGTTAAAAATATTTTAAAAATAGATGCTACATATTTATTTTTTATATTCTAAATAATCAATTAAAGTATATTAATTTTTAAAAAATGAAAAAGTAATAAAATTTATGGAAAACTAGAAGGGGGTTGAATAGTTTACCGCTTTTTAAATTCAAGTTTTATGTATGTTTGTAAAACTTAAATTCGACCTTTTTGTGAATTCAATGCTTGCACAATATGAACAATGTAAATATATAAAATGATAAAGTAAGACAAGAGATAAGAGTAAGAACAATCAAACCACAACGCGAGGATTTATAGTGGTTCGGTAACGAAGCACCTCTTAGCCCTACTCTACTCCCCGAGCACCAAACTCGAGAGTTTTCTTCACTATGTCAACAAACTCCCTTATGGCGGAGGAAACCGTACACAACGTTGCTTACACCAATTTACGACACAAAGCTAAATGTCAAGTTCTAATCTTCGCTAGAACCAATCTATCACAACACAACTTCACGACTTGTTCACGACTTCACAACTTCACGACTTCTTCACAACTTCAAGACTTCTTCACAACTTCACTTCACCACACTACTTATATCACAACTATCTAACACTACTTGGTAAGATCACCATGATCTAACTATACTTACAAAGATCACCAAGATCTAGCTATGATATGTGTGAAAACACATATCCGTTTAATATCAAAAATGGCCCTAAAAAGACAAAAGTGTGCTTAAAATGATTGTATATTGCTTGTTTTGTCTTTGTGATTGTATAGGTACGTATATCGCAAAAATCTCAAAAAAGGGTCAAAACCGGACAAACACGGACACGGGAAAGGAAAGAGAATACAAGAGCCGGGAGAATGCTATCAAATGTCAACCAAAGTAAACACACAAAATGACAAAACTCAAATTTCCCAAATCAGTCCCTCAAAGAAAACCAAATTGCAAAAATAGTCCCTAAATCCTAACGGTGTTAATTCTTTTTATTATAAGAGTTAACACCTGTTAACCTTTTTATAAAACCAAGCCTAAGCCCAACACCCAAATACCCGGCCCAAAACCTTTTGTATAAGCCCAAAGTCAAACCATTTTTACCCGGGTTAAAGAAAAGTCAAACACACCCCCCTTTTATATAAGTTTTTACACGGGAAAAATTGTTACTACTATTTACCTTCTTCTTCAATTTACCTCGAGCTTAAAACAAAGGGAAAATGCAAATTGACTACGTGGCCATGTAATTTTAGTGATAAAGGACACCCTGGCAGAGTTTAACATCACCAAGCGCTCTCATTGGTTAAAACCCACAAGGAGAATGCCACACGGATAAAGAAAACACACCAATGGCTAGATTTTTATACTAAAGTACGTACAAAAGAAGCACAAGAGGGTTAAATCACGGATTGCCACGTTGGCAATCCGTGTGATCACTCAATTAATCCAACGGTGCTAATGATGGATCCAATGATTAGCAAGAATCAAGGGTTAAGATGACAAGGAGCTAGTAACAAACTCAAGGTCTGGAAGCTTCATCTGAGCTATATAAAAGGAGCCTCATTCACACACAAAAAGGATCTTCTCTTTTTTAGTTTTTAGCTTTCAAAATTTCTAGTTAAATTGTAATTTTCATAAATCAGCTTATGTAGTTTTAATTAAGTTTTTAAAAGCTTATTGTAATCTCAGTTTCAACATATTGTAATTAGTTTTCTTGTTAATAAAATCATAAGTTCTATTTTAATAATCTGTTATAAGCTCTTTACTCTCAAATGTTGTTGCTAATGTGTCATAAGCTTTTCATAAGCTCTTGTCTAGCTATTTGAGTCTCTAAGCTCAAATTTCGAGGCCGATTTTGTTCGTATCATTTTTGTTTATCGTTTAAATCTTTGTTCATCACACTTTTTTAACATAAAAATGAAAAAGATAGGTAAAACTATTTCTTTTCAAAAGAAATACTCATTTTATAATCCCACAATCTCTCTTTTCTACGAAACTTTTTTGAAAATTTGGAACCCTTTTCTAAAAGGAATTTTTTTCACAAAACGAGTTTTTTTATTAGGATAATGACAAATACACCAATAAATATCTTTACCATTATTTTTAACAATTTAACAACCGTGTCATAATCAATTTTTATTATTGATTTAATAAAACTCTTTTCCCTATAAATACAAAGAAATCTCCACACTCCCTCATTCCACAATTCTATTCTTCATAATACGGTAAACCCTTAAACCCTAACTTTTTACAGTATAATTTAAGTATTTAGTAATCTTCTGCAAACCTATCATCTATAATGCATTTAACAGTTTTTTGTTAATTTTATGTTATTTTGCTTCTGGGTTTTTATTACTAATGTACTGTGACCCCTTTGTTGTTGTTTTAGGGGGTGTTTGTTTTGGCTTATATAACCGGCTTATGACGTATTTAATTGTATGCTTGTGTTTAAGCTCACCTTTTGTGGCTTATTTTGAAACTTTTCGGCATATATAAGAAAGCCGATATTTTTTTTAAAATAAGTCACAAAAAGTGAGCTTATGAAACATAAGCCCAAATCCAAATAAGCCAAGCTGGCTATATAAGCATAAACAAACACCCCTTTAGTCAATATATATCAAGTGTTTGTGAAAATGTATGTGGATTTAACATTTTATTTTGTTGTGTTTATGTGATTTATGATATGGGTTTTTGGTCTTTTTTTTTTATTTTGTAAAAGTTAGGGTGTTCTAATATTCAATATTGACATTTTAGAAAAAAAGAAAGGGCATGAAAGTGTAAAAAATTTAGAGGATGTGTTTAGATGCAATTTTCTAGAAAAGTGAAGAGTAAGGGAATGTTCAATCGCCATTATTTTCAAATGTCTAACTTTTCTAAGAGAACATGATTTTAGAAAACTGCGGCAAAGTGAAATATGTACTTTTCCATGTGTTTCCCTTTTCTAAAAAGAAAATATACAACACCATCTAAACACGTTTTCTAGATTCTCAACATTTTTCTAGTGGAAAAGCACACATCAATTTTCTAAAAAAAAGTAATGAAAATATCGGAAAAACTTTCCACAACTAAACACAACCTAGTAATTTTTTTAGGAAAGACGATTCTCTTATACAACTAAACGCAACCTTAATTTCTTGATCTTGAATTTGGGTTATAAATTGTTTGTGAAAATGTCTATTTGAAGTAAAATAGTGTTGATGTGTGTTTTTTGAATCGGGTTTTCAGTAAAAGATCATGGGGAACTTGTTCTGTTTGTATCAAGTGGATCAATCAACTGTTGCTATTAAGGAGAATTTTGGGAAGTTTGATGATGTTCTCGAGCCTGGTTGTCATTGTGTGCCGTGGATCTTTGGAAGTCAGATTGCTGGGAAACTTACGTTGAGGCTTCAACAGTTGGATGTTAAGTGCGAGACGAAAACTAAGGTCTTAAACTTCCCCTTTTTACAATATAGTTTCCCTTATATGTATGTTTATTGATGACAAGTGACTAGATTACTTTGTGGTTTGGATGGAAAGAAACGTTAAGGGATGTTTGGGGTTGCGTTTTTATTAACAGGTTTTGAATTTTTTTTAAAAGCGACAAATGGTGTATTTATACGTTAATAAGCGGTTTTCAAACACCTCATTAGTTGTTTGTTGGGAGGATTATGTGTTTGCAACCTAATGTAATGCTACTCTCATAGTGAAGAAAGTGTTGTTTGATGTGCCTTTTAGTCATTATCTTTTTTACTTGGATCCCAAATCCTTTATGAGGAAACAGAAATACCTGTTAATGGTATATAGCATGTAATACATCTGTAACCACCAAATGTT
Source organism: Tanacetum coccineum (assembly GCA_026074375.1). Classification (NCBI taxonomy): domain Eukaryota; kingdom Viridiplantae; phylum Streptophyta; class Magnoliopsida; order Asterales; family Asteraceae; genus Tanacetum; species Tanacetum coccineum. The sequence continues at coordinate 8,045 of BQNB010004444.1, read as the reverse complement.
TCGTCAATGCAAATGTTAAATGGGTTATACTTGTGTTTGTTATGCATCTAACAATTATCTTGTTGTTTTTTCAGGACAATGTTTTTGTCAATGTTGTAGCTTCAGTCCAGTACCGTGCTCTGGCTGATAAGGCAAGCGATGCGTTTTATAAGCTTAGCAACACAAGGGCCCAGATTCAGGCCTACGTTTTTGATGGTAAAACTAAAAACCTTAGGAACAAACTATAACTATTCAGTTAATTATATGATGTGGGTAGCTTAATAATGGATTTGTTTTATCTATTTTTTTAGTTATCCGAGCAACTGTTCCAAAGCTTTTACTTGACGATGCTTTTGAGCAAAAGAATGAGATTGCTAAGGCTGTTGAGGAGGAACTTGAAAAGGTAACATGTTCAAATCAATAGCCTCTTACAAGGTGTAAAGGGTAGTTTTTTCCCATTTACTTATGCATTGGTCGATTCAGATTATCTATAACGTGAATTAGGATACAATAAAATGAATAGCTTAAAATGAAATGGGCCAAATGGGTCGAAAGTTGGCTGAAGTGCATCTTTAATGCACCTAATCTCTTAAATCATTTTCATTGTTTTCTAATCAAGTTTGGCACGCTTATAATTTTTACAAATTATAAAATAATGAAACAAAAAGTATGCACAAAAGTGATTTGAGTCAGTGTCCTGTTTTGACACTCAAAAAATGGAATTGGGGATTCGTAAGTTCGTAAGTTGGTTGTGACATTTTTTCATCGATCTTTTTTTGCAGGCTATGTCTGCATACGGGTTTGAGATTGTTCAAACATTGATTGTTGATATAGAACCTGATGAGCGTGTGAAGAAAGCTATGAATGAGATCAATGCAGGTAAAGTTTTCATTTTTTTGAACACCTTATGTTCCTATCCTCAAGTTATTAACAACTATTTGAGGTGACAGTTTCATTCCATTCATAAGTGAAGGGATCATTGTTGGGTATATTTTTTTCTCTAATGGGTTAAGAAACATAACATCCTCGTGGGGCAGATAAATGAATTAGATTTTGTGTAGTAGTATTATTACTAATTGTAAGTTTTCAATAAAGAAAAGAAAAGTTTTTAAGGTTTCTATCCTCTTAAAAGTTTTTGTGGCGCTAACGAGTATCTATGTATCCTTGTAGCTGCAAGATTGAGGGTGGCAGCCACTGAAAAAGCTGAAGCTGAGAAAATTCTCCAGATTAAGAGAGCCGAGGGTGAGGCTGAATCAAAGTACTTGTCTGGTCAGGGTATTGCTCGCCAAAGACAAGCAATAGTTGATGGTCTGAGAGACAGTGTGTTGGGATTTTCAGTAAATGTGCCTGGGACTACTGCTAAAGATGTCATGGATATGGTTTTGGTCACCCAGTACTTTGACACAATGAAGGAAATTGGTGCATCATCAAAATCGTCAGCTGTGTTTATCCCTCATGGACCTGGTGCTGTTCGTGATGTTGCTACTCAGATTCGTGATGGACTTCTTCAGGGCCATGCCTCCACTGACTGATTGTCGACTTTGTTTTCTGGATGCAGTTAGCATAAAGTCTAATAGAACGGTGTTGGTACAGTTTTATGTTTTTTATAAGTAGGCATTATACCGTTTGACACTACGGGTTTGTGAATGCTAAGTCTATATGCTATGTTAGGGATTTTATTATCAAAAATTTATGATCAGTGATTGCAATTTTATGGTGCGTATCTCTCCTTATCCTTTCTCCTTCTGCAATTGGACCCTTTGTTCTAATGTTTGCTTCTATTATTCACAGAATTATGGTTCTAAAGTTAATTTGCATATTACTAAGAAATTGATGTCTGAGCACTAATTGCATGGAACATTAATATTTAAGTAAACACGAGTCGATATGCAGTCCGTAAGTTATACCCATTTTAGAAGATATTGTCTACTTTTCACAATTCTCAGTTACACCTTCCCGCTCTGATATATTTACACCACTCTACCAACTATGAGAAAACTAGTTGCACTATAATAAGAGCATGGATGTCATCATACAAGAAGCTGTCAATTTGACCACTTAAAGAGGTACATCAATATATCTGCAAAGAATATTCTTAACGAGCTACTTGATCATAAACTACACTTATACGAACACTGCAACAGCTGTATACAAAATTTTCATCGATGATATCGAATTTGCAATCATATTTCTTGTTGTTTAGAAAATGGAACTTTCAAGCCGTTTAGGCTCTCAGCTCTCTCTTGTTCAAGTCGTGCATAACAAAAGTTCATAACTTGTTTAAAAGTCAATATTATGATAATGTATTTTTATTCAAGTTGGAGTTTTATTCAAGTTGGGTATAACGTTTAGTCCCTAAATTTGATGTTGCCACCCTTGGTTTGCTAATAACCCATCACGTGTCTCTCATATGGTGGAAAATTTCCTCATATTAGACACAATCACAACTTCATATAGTTCAACTCTCAAAATGGTGGTGATTATAAGACTAACTTTTGTTATTTTTAAATTAGGTTCCACGTCGTGGTAGAAAAAAATCACTCGGCATAGCCATATCGTGCTTTTCTCACCATAATCTCGCTGAGAGCCGAAAGAGAGAAAGATTTCGATGATGTCCGTAGTAAAAAAAAAAATTTTAAAAAAAAGAAAAAAACGAGAGAGAAGTTTATAGTTTTCGTATATAAAAGAAAAAATTGCATGATAATCGGCTGTTTTGAGATTCTTTTCAACAATATAAAATATTGTAACATAATCGATTAAAACATGAAATTTGCATCATCAACCTACTTTTGTTATTTTTGGTGAAAAGTAAAAACTTATCATGTGCAACACATAAATGTCACAATAAAACCATTTTCATATCACAACATGTTACAATCATAGCTTTTAATAACACAAGGAGTAAATTGAAAAAATGGTCTTTGTGGTTTGGCCAAATTGCAGATTTGGTCCGTCGAATTTCAAAATTGCAAAAACAGTTCGTATTTTGAAGGTTTGGTTTCACTTTTGGTCCTTGGTCGACCTGAAATGACTAAAATACCCTTCTTAACGGATGGTTTTTGTAAAAGAACAGAGGGGTATTTTAGTCATTTCAGGTCGACCAAGGACCAAAAGTGAAACCAAACCTTCAAAATACGGACTGTTTTTGCAATTTTGAAATTTGACGGACCAAATCTGCAATTTGGCCAAACCACAAGGACCATTTTTGCAATTTACACAAAAAAATGTAATTACCCTTAAATCCACATAACTTGCACATCAAGTCACTATCCAAAAAACAAAAAAGAAATTTCTTGGAAAAAACAAATAACCAAAATTAGGATAATTTTGACAACATCAATAAAGACCAAATGACAACCTCGAATTTTAATTTTGGGTAAAGATCATTTTCAATTTTAGCTAGTGGGTCACAATCTTTATCTTATAAAGATCCATTAACTATCTCATACAAAAAACACACTTTTATACAATTTGTTCATCTGGTAAAAAACCCTAACCAAATTTAACATCTTTTGCTGTTTTTATGTGATTTCTGATATGGGTTTTTGCTCTACTTTATGCATGTGAAATTGCAGTTCTTGATTTTGAATTTTGAGTTATAAATTGTAGTTTTTATGTTTATGCATACCAACTGTTTGATAAAATGTCTTTGTGCTAATGAGTGTTTTATGAATTGGGTTTTCAGTGAAAGATCATGGGGAATTTGTTCTGTTTGTATCAAGTGGATCAATCTACTGTTGCTATTAAGGAGACTTTTGGAAAATTTGATGATGTTCTTGAACCGGGGTGTCATTGCGTGCCGTGGATTATTGGTAGTCAGATTGCGGGGAATCTTACACTGAGGCTTCAGCAGTTGGATGTTAAGTGCGAGACGAAAACTAAGGTCTTTTTCTTCCACTTATGCTGTGTGTATAATATGTTTTTATGATGCGTGTTTATGTTTTGTGTATCTGTTTTAAGTGGTTTTGATTGCTAAAGAAGCTAGGAGGATAATGATTATTCTTGATATTTGACGATTCAAGTATTGCTGAACAAATATTAGGTCAAGATTTGCGCTAGTGTTGTTTGAACATAATTCTTGTTCTTGAGTTATGCCAAATTTCCTGTTTTAGATGCTCTAGGGATGTAGGGATAAACTGTTTCGGTTAAAATTGTCAAACAATAGCCTAACTTAGTAGTTCCGTTATTAAGTGGCAAAGATACTGGATAGCTGAATACCAAAGAGGCTTTAGAAAAAGATGTCTCTGACTTGGTCTAGACGGAATTTTTTTTTTTGAACGGCACCTCAATCTCGACTGAAATCCGACCCCCGAGATGGGCAGGCCCCGGGACCCGAACCACTAGGGAAACCCCTAGACTCACGGCTTCGCACTAGGAGGAAAATCTTGGATTTTCATTGTCTCTTGCGAGACTCGAACCCAAGACCAAACCCCCTCCCAAGCTCCAAGAGGAGGCCTGGTGGCCAACTGCGCTAGGCAGTTGGTTAGACGGAATATTAAAAGGGTAAAGCTGGTTAGGTAACGGGTTGGTTAGTTACGAAACATCGAACATTTGATAAAAAGTACTGGTCATGTTATTACATTTTTTCTTGATGAGTCTTAATACTACGAAAGTACTCGAAAAAAAATTATTCAAATAAAGTGTAAGAAAATAATTTGAGCTTAAGGGAATTCAAGAAAGTCTTGGACGTGACTTGTTTGTGCTGACTTGAATTATTGGGTTGTAGTATATGTTTGGGTTTATAAGGTGTCTCCTAAAAAATTTTAGATTGTCTCCTTATTAAAAAGTACTATATGCCATGTAAAAGAGTTTCTAAGTAAATTTGTGTCCTGGAGTCCTGGACACACCTTGTGTTTTCTTAGCACCACCCCTGTATTCCCAAAAACAATATTTTTCCGTCGACTAATTAAGCTGTAGATCTTTCTTTATGTTGTATATTGTATAGCTGAGTCGAGTCTATATATATACTTGTTTAAGGTTTGGCTTTGTGTACCTAGTTACATTTCTGTTGTTTTCAGGACAATGTCTTTGTCAATGTCGTAGCTTCCATTCAGTATCGTGCTCTGGCTGATAAAGCAAGTGATGCATTCTACAAACTCAGCAACACAAGATCCCAAATCCAGGCTTATGTTTTCGATGGTAAAAACCTTTAAAGATTTTTAGATATATACCTTTAAAACTTTTTTTTTTGCTACTTACATGGACATTTATTCTTAACTCATAGTTATAAGGGCTACTGTTCCAAAGCTGAATCTTGATGATGCTTTTGAGCAAAAGAATGAAATTGCCAAGGCTGTTGAAGATGAGCTTGAAAAGGTAGCATAATTTAATCAATGGGTATTGATTATATTTCTATAAAATCCGGAATCTTGAATTGAATGTGGCATTTGTTTTTCTTTACTCTTGCTATAGGCAATGTCTGCATATGGTTTTGAGATTGTTCAGACGCTGATTGTCGATATAGAACCTGATGAGAACGTGAAGAGAGCAATGAATGAAATCAATGCAGGTATATATTTATTAGAGGTAGTAAAATGGACGTGTTATGAAAATGGGTTGTAGCATCTGAAGATGTCAACAAAGATTTGACAACAAACTTACAGTCACTCACTTGTTAAGGACACCTTAGATAATCTTTGCTTTGGTACTAGGATTAAAGGTGTAAAATGCTTCCAACATCTCCTAAATCGTTTTCTTCCCATAAATTAGATAGTTTTGCTTTAATTATTTATAATACCAAAAAATTGTCAACGAAGTGTTAAGGGCCGGACTGCCCAACTAGTAGACTGGAATAAACAAAAACCTGATCTAACCCGTTTGGATCCAAAAGATTAACAAAATAGCCCAACTTGACCCAGTTTTTCCTTTTGCCCCAAAATAGCCCAACTTGGTTTACACATTAATATTTTTGCCTTCTGTTAGCCCGTTGAAGGGTTATGTTCTTACACTCTTACCCTTGAGTTGATGAATTACTTTGTAAATTTCCAGCTGCGAGGATGAGGATGGCAGCTACCGACAAAGCCGAGGCAGAGAAAATTCTCCAAATCAAGAGAGCCGAGGGTGAGGCCGAATCCAAGTACTTGGCGGGTGTGGGTATTGCTCGCCAGAGGCAAGCCATCGTTGATGGTTTGAGAGACAGTGTGTTGGGATTCTCAGTCAATGTTCCTGGTACCACAGCTAAAGACGTGATGGACATGGTCCTAGTGACACAGTACTTTGACACAATGAAGGAAATCGGGGCTGCTTCTAAATCATCAGCTGTGTTTATCCCTCATGGACCTGGTGCTGTTCGTGATGTTGCTACTCAGATACGTGATGGACTTCTTCAGGGCAACGCCGCCACCAGCTGATAGTTGGTGTTGTTTTTCAGATCATTCTGGTTTGGAGTGAGATGCAATGTTAGAGTACAGTTTATGTTGTCTATGAATGGGTTTATGTTTTGAACTTTGCGAGTTTGGGCATGCTATGTGTATATGCTATGTTAGGGTTTATGAATTCTATGTTTGAACGTATATTCTCACCAAAATCTTGAATATGAATGTGGGTTTTCAAGTCTATCTAATGTGCCTTTTTTCTTTGAATCTTTTACATGTTGGTTGAATATGATCTGAACTCTGAAGTCTAACGATAAAAAAAATAAAAGATTATTCATGTTCATGATTGCAAACATACATGAGTATGTATACATGTATGACTGTATAAATATAATGGGGTAATCTTGAGCGCATCTGCGCACTGTGATTACAGTTGATTGATTATCATCATGACTTTCCTTTATTATAATCTTGATAAAATGCTGCTGTATATCGTTCATCTGCGCACTGTGAACAAGTCCCAATGTTCTTTTGAATATGTAAACTGTGAAGTTGTATTCTTTCGAATGGTGAGTGTTGCGAACAATAATGATCAAATTATATATCTTTCTATCAAATTCTAAGTGCTAATTAGTTCATGTTTCATATGCTTAAAAATCTGGTATCGCTACAATATTATAACACACTTGCGACATATTTTGAGAAAATTACAGCTGACACACCCGAAATAAACACTTTACACAACTTGGACACGTTTCGTAGTTTTAACAATCTATCATCCGCGACAAATTGGTAAAGGAAGGTGCACGACAAATAGCAGCATGCCACCTATGTCGATATCTAACAATAATACTCCTTGTGTGCGGGCGTGTGCAAGCGTCGTCGCTTTACGACTTTCACAAGATCAACAAATGTAGTTTTGTTGTCTTGTTCGTCTAAGTCTCATGATAACAGTTGCTCATGTTGACATTAGTTATCTGTAATGTCAAACAAATCCAAAAGAATGATAATAATTATGTTTAAATCAAATGGTCAATTCATTTTACAGGGATCGACAATGTGTATCTGGATATATATAAGTTGTTTTCTGTACATTTGCACTACATAGTCTACATTAATACTGTGTATCTAGTAGCATTTGCGAAATTGTTAACACACTATACTCACCTAATCATTGACTTTTAAGTTTTTACATATGTCATATGTGTTTCATATGTATCACTACTACTGAATGACCAACACGATTATTAGTTTTCTGTTTGACCACATGCATAAATAAGCAACTCTTATACGTGGTGTATAAAAGTATTGTTTTCTATCTAGAATTATCATATTATGAGTCCCTTGATCTTCAAAACCATTTTACGATATTTAAAAAGTACATGCCAAAACAGAATGCTTCGAAAAAGCCTCTTGAATTGTAGCAAAACCACACTAATCCACTTTAAAATTAAATTTTTTTTAAGATATGGTCTCACATATAACGTGATAATATAACGTTGGTTTTATTCAATGGTTGACTTTTTTTTGTTCGACTTTTCAATAGTAGACTTGTAGTTTACTAATTGTATACTTCTAACTTGTACAGTTGGACATGGACCTCTTCATGTTATCAGATAAATGGGCTATTAGTATCCTTCTTATATTAAAGCATGGTAGCATATAAATTTACAAAATGGTTACATTTCATGAGAATATTTCAGTTTAAATTTGGATGTCATACAAGGTTTGGGATACATTCGACATGTGTGT